>VMDR010031376.1:0-12060 GCA_007922815.1 Macrotus californicus | reverse complement strand
GTTTTCACAAAATCCTTGCCTCACTTTAAAAAATAATGCTAACAAGTTTAGTTGCAGGGATTATGAAAACAGTGTACACAATAAAATTTAAAACAACTTATTAACCTGATTAAAACATAGCACAAATGTCATAAAAGAATCTTATTTTAGACATTTCAAGTAAAAATGACTCATAAATGGAGACAAACTATATACCATGATTAGCATAACTAAGTTTCTATTTGCTTTGAGAAGAAAATTCCAATGCTACTTATAAATTAATTCTACCATATAGATAGGCCAAATGATTATAAAGTTTTAAAGAAGTAAAATTCTAAAACTGTACAAGGAGTTGATAAGGACCCTGTTAGTAGAAAGCCTGACATAATCCATGCTTCGTATTTTACAATAGCCATTATCTATGATAACCTTGCACACAGCAGCTGTTCGAGTCACATGTACAAATTTCCCATTACATGGTCCTATAGACAGCCGTCCTCTGAGTTATAGCCACAGCCACTCGGACAGCCTTGACTGTCAGGTCTGCTTAAATGAGCTTCCCATGCAACATGGTGGCATCCACGGTCGGGAAATCACCGACACTACTCCTGCATGACTCGAGGCCCTGCAGCATGACTTGAAGCACTGCGGTCCTCTCTGTCAGCAGGAACCCTACTTGAGTCAAAATGCAGCAACTAGCAAGGTGTTCTACTGCCTACACATGAATTGTAGCTCCAAAGGACTACTTGTGACACATGCTTTGAGAGCTGGCTTGAACATTCTTGAGTCTACTTATTGGGCATGCTCCCTGGGGCTCACAGCGGACGCTGATGAAACCACTCAGGATTCTGGATGTGGTGCATACTTAGTTCTCAGAGTCTCACTTTATAGACCTCATTTTTATGACACACTGAATTTCTAGCTTCCCAGAGGACACAGTGGCCTTTTAGATTTGACTTTCCTTTTATATATCAGGGAGCCAAAGAGTGAAAACTGCATCAAGGTATGACAACGTAAAGAGAATGATTTTTATACATAAAAATGTATAGCCTGTGGAAATGTCTAATTACATGTATTCAACTTCACATTTTTATTTTTCTCATTGTCTTATGTATGTAACTGTTGTCATCCCACGGAGACAGTGAATTCCTTAAGGATAAGGGCCATATCACGGAACCTAACGAGTACTCAAAATAGTAAATGTTCAACAAATACTTACATATTAATAAGTTAGAAAGATAGCAACATTTATTAATCACACAAACACCTCACTGCCAATAAAAGTTCTTAGATTGAAATAGGTAAGCTGTCCTTAACATGAATATTGATAAGCAGTCTTTAGGAATTTATAATTTCCCTAAAATAAGGTGCACAATGATTTGGGGGGTGGGCTCTGAGGTCACAAAAATCAGAGTTCGAGCCCCAGTTACTAGCTCCTGGGTCACGGGAAAACTAATTTCCTTAAAGCTTCAACGTCTTCACCTCAAAAATAAGGCTGCCAGGGTGTCCCTTACAGTGCTGCTGTGAGAGCGGCGTGAAGTGACACATGTAGAGCAGCTGGCAGTGTGCCTGGCGTATCATGATTCATCGTCATTACAGCCAGTTTTTAGTGTGAATATGCACTTCTCTGGGAAGAAGATTCATGGCCTTCACGGGCTTCTCAGAGGGTTGGTAACCAAAGGTTAAAGAAGAGTTGTATATCCAAGACAAAACATTAGAAGTTCAGCTACCATTCAGTGATGAGCTGGCACTGCAAATTTATTATCAGCAAATGCTTAAGTGCTTCACTGAAAGGAGGTTAATATGACTAATTACTAGTGTACTCAGCACAGCACAGTAATTTTCATAGGCATTATTTTAAAAATTCAATAGAAGCATAAAATTGATATGCAATTTGTGACTCAGTATACCTTTAAAAGCATATTGTTGTCCTAGAGTCAATTTTTTAGATGTATCAAAACTATTAATAGCATAAGAAAGTGTGAATATTTTTAAAAAACACAAAAATCTGTATTTAGTCTGATTTCAACTGTATAAAATATAAAATGCATAGAAAACACAACAGTAAGCACATAACATTAACTGAGGCTGTTACTGAGAGGAAGATTGTAAGAGGGCTTTATTCTTTTTAGATTTTATAAATTTTTAAAATGATTCCAGACCAGTTTTATAATCGGAGAAAAGGAAACAGAAGAGCACAGGCATGCATGCACACATACCCCAAATTATTTACTGGTGCTGATTTAGTAGTGCTTTCTCTAGTGCCTAGAGATATAACTTGTTCAAGACTTACCATTAGAAGCAACAGGGATTGACTTACACACCCAAATTCCCAGATGCTGCCTGAGAGAAAGGAGGAAGACTACACACGGAGGGGACAGGAAGCTCCCAGTCCGCTGTAATACACTGATGCATCTAAAAACTGATTATATGTACACACAAGCCTCTCTTTGGAGTCACAAATGAAAACCTTCCTTCTTTCGACACCACAGAATGGGGAACATGTATTCAAGTGTGGCCAAGTGGGACCAACGAATATATAGGGCACAATGTACACGTCCCTTTCTGGACTTGTCTCTGAATTCCAAGATCTGTAGTAGGTTTTCAGCCTCTAAATGGCCTAAGCCTACGCAAAAGCTTCCATGGCCTATAGTTCTGCAGAGTGGCCTAAGTATCGCAAGGCAATCAGGGTGCTTGTTAGCACAGAACCAAACCTTACCTTTGACCATCTCATGTTACTTGGGCACTGAGACAAGGTTCCAGTGAGGCTGGCAAGAAAGCTTCATATTGGAAAACTTGTTGAGATAGCGAAGCCCCTGACCAGCACAGTAACCGGCCGGCACTGAACCATACCAGAGAGCTTGCCTCTCCTCAGCAGCTCTTCCCTGCCCCTGTCCAGTCAAGAGATGGACTCCCAGAGTCAGAGCTGGTATCAATTTGCAAATGTAAAAAATATTTTAAAGGGTACATTGCCAAGTCATTGAAGTTAATGAAGGTTGTCATTTAAAAAAATTGAAAGGAGGTGTAAAAGTTACAGGAAAGAAGGCATATTGTTAAGTGAAGGTTTAAGCGGGAAAAGAAAATCACACCAAAAAGTATTTTACTTAAACCACATATCCAACCTTCCCTCACGTTCTCACTACCGTTAAACCTGTGAGGTGTGAAAATCATTTCTGAAAACAATACTAATTTCTCAAAAATATCCTGAAGGTTTCCATTTCTAATAATCCTCATATTATAATCAAATGAAATTAGCAAAAGAGAGAAAAAAAAGGAGGGATTCCACTAATTTGAAAATGCTTTCTAGACTTCTTGAAGGCTGATCTTCAAATTACTAACTCTGTCACTTGATGGGGAAGAAAATAGATTTTTTAATTCAAAATTATCAGGCACATTCACATTTGGCTGAAGAAAACAAAATATAGATTTTACACAGAGCATAGAGCCCTAATTAGAAAAAAATTGTTAAGTCAGTTGTAAGGGGCTTTGAGAAGTCAAAATGACTGCCTTAGTCTGTAATCTGTGTAACTAGATAGGACATTAAGTAGTTTATCAAAGGCAAGTTGTAAGACACAAAACATAAAACTAATTCTTCTGAATCTTTGCAAATTGTCCATAAATAAGAGTAATAATCTTCAAAGGAAGATGAGCAACAAAGTGAAGTTTATTTCAGAAAAACAAAAGTAGTACAATACTTAGCAAATAGATAAAATAAAACTGTTGGAAGAAAACATAATTTGTTCAAATAAAAGTTGAAACAACAGTAGATAAAGTTTTGACCAGAGGTCCCCAAATAACATCGTACACTACTGCTCCCAGTGAACTTCCAGGCCAGACGCTGGGCATGGTAGCGTCCCCATCCCTCACTGAATGGATCCGGATTTGGTTTTGGCCAAAATGTCAGGCGAGAAAGAAAACTCAGTACCTGGGAGCCCGAAGTATGTTGGGTACTTGTTTATATCTTAAGATCATGTCAGGCCACATGTGGTTTTTGTGGGACTGAAAAAATAAGAGCTGCTGTTGCTGCACGAACATAGCGGTTTCCCGGTATCTGGCTCCCTGGAGCAACAGATAAGGGGTGTGCTAGACTACAGAGTGTGGCTCTGGGGAGGCTCAAGCCTTCTTGCATCACTTCACAGCGGCTCCGCTAAGCTAATTACAGAGAGAAGTTGGTGGATTCCACAGGGAATGTGCTCAAGGCCCTGATGGTCAGAGAAAGGTCAGCCAGAACAGAAGGAAGTAAGAGTTAAGGTGAGAGATATCAAGGAGACAGAGAAGAGGCGGGCTGGGCTGGGGTGGTGGGTGTGGGAGGGGAAAACTCCTAGGAGATTCAACTGACTGTATTTGTGTAAGGGTGCTTGTTTGGATTTGTGATCATAAAAAATAGCTACCTTTATTTATCTAGGGTCAGACCCCAGATAAATTATTCTTTGCTTTCACATGTAATTTACTAGATCTTCCGCGTCAAGAAGAGCAGAGCAGAGGACAGTACAGACTAACTGGAACTTACTCTCAAAGTTTCTGGGAAAGAAATCTGATGAAAACCAATAGTAATAAAGTCTGATAGCAAATGCCAAACCAGTACTCCAGATTTACAAATAATTTTTAAAGTTTAATTCTCCAAGTTCAATTCTCCAAGCTCCTGTTGTTCTGGAAGACAACTGAAAACTAGGATAGATACACGTGGCTTTTTCATTAATAAGGAATTAATCCCCTATAAACCAGGAAATGGCCACAAGCATGAAGAAACTTTCATGCTGCTGCCAACAGGCCAATCTGTCACCACTTGCCTGTACCTTGTACACACCACTGAGAGGAAACGAGGGTCCGGGCACCTGCAGGGACTGTGTCAGTGACAGCACACTCACCTGGAGTGGGAAGCTGTCTTATGAGTAATAAACATAGAAGGTGGGAGAAGCTGATTTCTATGCCTTGCTTAACATATAAGAATAATCAGTGAAACAGTTCAATGAAATTAGTTAATCTAGTGAAAATAAACTAGAAAACAATTCTGTTCAAGATCTAAAGAAAGAGATGATACAAGTTCCCACTGTTCTGTGAAGTCTAGGGGGCACCGGATGGCCTTGTAGAAATAAAGTGCTGCTCTTTGTGTAAGAAACAGTATTCTATTTTTTTGTTTACCTTGCCCGAGGTGATGAATCAGAAAAACTTATTGGTACAAGAAATACCCAAGATTTTACTGCCTATTTTCTTCTAGGATTTCTATGGTTTCGAGTGTAACATTTAAGTCTAATTTAATCCATTTTGAGAGTTCATTCTTGTGTGTGGTATGAGAAGGTGGTCTAGTTTCACTTTTTGCACATATCTGTCCATTTTCCCAACACCATTTATTGAATTGACTATCTTTAATCCATGGAATGTTTTTGCCTTCTTTGTCAAATATTAATTGACCATAAAGGTGTGGGTTTATTTCTGGGCTCTCTACTCTGTCCCATTGGTCTGTGTCTGTTCTGATGCTAGTATCAGACTGCTTTGATTACTGTGTAGTTTGGTATCAGGTAGCATGATTCCTCCAACTTTGTTCTTCTTTCTCAAGGTCACTGTGGCTATTCAGGGTCTTTTGTGGTTCCATGTAAATTTTTAGAGTATTTGTTTTACTTCTATGAAATACGTCAGTATCTTGATAGGAATTGCATTGAATCTATAGGTTGCTTTGGGTAGTGTGGACATTTTAATGCTATTAATTATTTCTATCCATGAGCATGGTATATGCTTTTACATATTTGTACTTTCTTCAATTTCTTTCGTCAGTGTCTTATAAGTTTACAAGAACAGATCTTTTACATCCTTGTTTAAAACTAAAAAGTAGTTTTTGTACAGCAAAGGAAGGCAAAAGAAAGTGAAAGGACAACCCACCAAATGGGTTCCATATTCACCAACTGTACATCTCACAAGGGGTTAATATCCAAAATTTATAAAGAACTCAAACAAGTCCATACCAAAAAAACAATCCAATTAAAGAAAGGACAAAGGACCTGAATAGACACTTCTCCAAAGAGGACATATGGATGGCCAATAGATATATGAAAAGATGCTCAACATCACTTATCACCAGAGAAATGCAAATTACCATTTTTTATTATGCATAATGTACACCAAAATGTGGGTGCATGTTATGAATGGCAAAATATGGTAAAACTACAATGAGATATCACCTCATACCTGTCAGAATGGCTATTATCAATTAATCAACAAACAACAAGTGCTGGCGAGGATGTGGAGAAAAGGGAACCCTACTGCACTGTTGGTGGGAATGCGGACTGGTGCAGCCACTATGGAAAGCAGTATGGAATTTCCTCAAAAAATTAAAAATGGAACTGCCTAAAGACCCAATGATTCCACTGCTGGAAATACCAAAGAAATCTTAAACACTAAATAGAAAGAATATATGCACCCCTGTGTTCATTGCAGAATTATTCACAATAGCCAAGATTTGGAAGCAGTCCAAGTGTCCAACAGTAGATGAGTGGATAAAAAAGCTGTGATACATTTACACAGTGGAATGCTACTTGGCCATAAAAAAGAAGGAAATCTTAACCTTTGTGACAGCATGGATGGACCTGGAGGGCATTATGCTAAGTGAAATAAGCCAGTCAGAGAAAGGCAAATACCATATGATTTCACTCATATGTGGAATCTAATGAGCAAAATAAACCAACAAAATAGAAACGGACTCATAGAGAGCAGACTGACAGCTGTCAGAGGGGAGGGGTTTTGTGGGGATGGGTGAAAAAGGTGAAAGAATTAAGTACAAAAAACAAACAAAAAATAACAACCTCAAAGGCGCAGACAACAGTGTGGTGGTTACCAGAGGAGAAGGGGGTGGGGCAGGTAGAAGAGGGTAAGGGGGTAAATGGTGATAGGAGACTTGACTGGGGGTAGTGAACACACAATACAATATGCAGATGATGTATTATAGAATTCTACACCCGAACCTATATAATTCTATTAATTAATGTCACCCCAATATATTAAAAATAAATTAAAAATAATATTCTACAGGATAGATAGGAACACTTTCACTGAATTCACTAAATTAAACAGAGTGACTTTACATTGTGTGATTGTTGGCAGAAGAAGGGTTAGAGAAAGTCAGGACAAGTGGTAGAAGAATATTGTGCCATATGCACCGAACTTTCCCTTAGTTTCCACAGAAATAAAATAGCCAAAAAAGAAAACTAGCAAAGGATGTCCTAGGACTTGAGCCTACAACCTGGAATTCTAAAACTGAAAGGAGCATTAGTCATTACTAAGACTTTTTTACAGGTGAAAAAATTAAGGCCAAAGTGGGTAAGTCAGTAAACCAGTTAGAATTTAATCCCTCCAAGTATTTCAATGTGCATCCCCCACCTGGAATGTCTCAAAACATTCACTTTACATGTCCCTTTAGAAACATACTACGTATTCTTTTCCACTTAGGGAACAATAAAATCATAGAAATATATAGACTTGTGTAAAGTCATAATTTTCCTCTGACATCCCAAATGCTTCACAATTTTGCAAAATAAGGCCCAATTTCACAGTAGATCTTTAAGACTGCAGTGAGGAGAAGCCGCTCCCAATAGTAACCAGCAGTGCCTCTGGGCATAATCTCCAGGACAGCTGAGGATCTGCCGTAACAGGGGTGGGCTTTCTCAGAGATGAGAAAGACTAGTGTTCTGAAGAAGTAACTTTATATCCTTGATATTTTTGCTATGTCTTTAGGGACTTAATTTTATCCATGTGTTTGTTCAGCACTGATTATTCTGTTGTATGCATATATGCAATACAGAAGGCTATGGCTATCTGGAATTTTATGTCAAGAAAGAATTCTGCAGGGCACTGTCCAAATAGAAAGGCCAGCCATGTGTAATTGTAAAATCTCTTGTGGATATGTTAAAAAACAAAAAAATTAATTCAAAAATTAATAACACCTTATTTGACCCAATGTATCTAAACTATTTTAATTTCAGCATGAATATCTTACAAATTATTCACGATGTTTTCCAAATCCCGTTCGCATTTTGCCTTTACCACGTGTCTCCTTTCTGACTAGCTGCACTTCGGTGCTCACAGCCACTGGGGCTGGCAGCTCTCGCCCTGGGCAGAGGGGACGCTGACTGTGATGAACGTAAACCAAAATGAAATGTGCAGAAAATGACTTCAGATTAAGAAATGACAGAAAAGAGCACCCCCAAAATTCCTAACAATCTGAATTCTAGTTTTACATTGGCTGTGAAATAAAAATTAAAGCACATATCCATGATTCTATGCAATGTATTTATTCAGCTCATATTTAAAAATATGTTGCCTTCTGACAGAGCTGTATGCTTTGTATATTCTCCACCACGCCAGTCAGTACATTTTTGTATCACGTCTCTATTAATCCTTATGCTAGCATTCTTACCTTTCTTCCCTTCTTTCTTATATGGAGTTTAGTTATTTTTCAACTTATCCTGTTGAAAGTGGTCATAGATCACTTTTGGAAAATGGTAAAGTAGAATTTTTTTAAATGATGATAGTTGATCAGCATATAAATTTCTGAACAAAATTCTTTCCCTCAGTTCCCCAGCCAATGACAGTTATCAATCTTGATTCAAGTGCAAAATGTTTTGTAAGTGTGCAATATAAAATAAGTGCTGAACCATTAAACAGAGAAATATCAATTCTCACTGTCAGCACTCTTGAACAAGGTGGGGGTATGTCATTCTACACTGTGAAAAAAAGCTCAAAGTCAGAAAAATGAGTACGGTGGGTTCCACATGGGATGTTTCCCAAGTAAAAGGAGCTAGATTTTTTGTTGTTAAGTCAATAGAACTCTTTCCGAACTGATAGTAAATAATGCTTCTTTGGTATACATTTCACGGATGATCTCACAATTTGCTAGGAAAACTGAGTCTCATGGTCTAAGCTGATATCCCAGGAAGTAGACCTACCATTAGCTAAGATAACTAGGATTGCAGTCCTTTCTAGAATTTACTTACGTGATTTGGGGCCATCACGTTAGTGCCAGATGTCTCAGCTGGGAATCCAGGTAGTATTTCACTTGCTTAAAGCTGTATAACCGAATCAGATATACCAGGGCTGTCAAACACATTTTCACTGAGGTCCACGTCAGCCTTGCAGTTGCCTTTGAAGGGCCGGATGTAATTTCAACTCCTTAACAGTTAAGGAGTAGTTACATCATTATAGTCCTAAAATTATTTGGCCTTTTGAAGGCAACCATGAGGCTGATGTGGCCCCTGGTGAAAATGAGTTTGACACCCCTGCAATATACTCTTGAAGTCTGTGATATAATAAAGAATATATACATATATATGTATATATTCTCTATTATAGACTGTAATGCTAGTTATCTACATATATAGATATCTATATGTAGAGATATAGTCTCTGTCCTCAGCTCCTGGCATAGCATTTCAAACACTCTTGGGAGTTCCTGAGCAATAGAAGTATCGCTTGTTACTCACAATGAACTCCTCTGGACAGACCTGAAATTGTGCTAACAAGAGGTCCACCCTCAGATGGTCTTAAAGGAGGGGTTAGACAAACCAGAAAGACCAAGCCCTTCATTAGAATGTTGAAACTTTTGGCCTATACCCCATCTCCAGGGAGGGGAGACGAGTTGAAGATGGATTTTAATAATGTAAGCCCATTATGTATTCAATCATACTTATATAATGAAATCCCACAGAAAATCTCTGCACACCGAAGCAGTTTGTATAACTCTTCGAATAAATAATTCCTTTCCTTTTCACCAATCTCTGGCATTGAGAGACGTCTTTCTCTGGCAGCGGGCAAGGCGAATCTAGCACAGGGTGGGGAACCTCCGGAGCGCAAAGGTGGGTCCATTCGGTAATAGTGTATTACGCCCCCTGCCTCCAGGTCTGTTCTGTAACAGTTGTTTTGGCCCACCAAAAATGGATCTTCCTGGCTGGTGAGCACACGGGTGTGCTAGGAGGGTGGCAGGCCCGAATCCCATGAAAAGAGGAGGTGGAGACCGTGCTGCCTGCCTCCCCCGGGACCCTGCTCTGTGCATCTCTCTCACTTGGCTGTTCCGGAGTTACGACCTTCAAAATAAAACTGATCACAAGCACAGCACTTTTACTGAGTTCTGTGAGTCCCTATAGTGAATTATGCAAGTGTAATGTAACTAATATTGGGTCCACCTTAATATCTAGGTCACAGTCATACACATCCCAGCATCATTAATGTGAAAACTAGAATTAGATGCATTAATATGCATTTCCCCCATATGACCACCTTCTCCAATGAATCAAAAATTTAAAAATATTCAAGTGGGACAACCTGTAATAGCATATACAATAAAATAGTTAAAAAAGAAAAAAATATTAACTTAAAACAAGCCTTCATTTATTAGAGATAATGTTCCACATGGCAAAGCACAAAGTCCTGCATAGCTTGCCTGAAGAAAAGTAACATTTTCTAGCTTTGTTTCTTTGCTTCATAGAATTGTTTTAGTATTAGTCAGAAATCCACCCCCCCCAATGAAATTTTAATATAAAGTAGTAAAGCAATGATCTGACTGAAACCAGGGGTCCTTATGACTCTGACTAAGTTCAGTTTGAAATCCCAGCTATAGAAATAATAGGTCGATACCTCTCATAATCAGCAAACCCCAGGCAGTAGAAGTCAGTAGCCCGGAGCTGATAATGGTCAGACTCCCAGACCTCTGTCAAGCTAAAGGTAACATCTTGACCTGAATTACTCATGTTTCAGTGCCTGAGCCCTAAGGTGAAACCCCCTTGGTTACTTTCCCATGAGACTGGACAGAGGGATGCTGGACAAAACCTCAGAGATGTCCTCAAGACCCCAAGAAATGGTTCGTCACCCTTACCTGACCTCCGACCAATTAGCTGCCAGCATGACCCCAAGCGCCTAACCCACAGTGTCATGTGGTTTTGCCTTATCTAGTCTGTAACCTACTTGCCATCGGGGAGTTCAGGCTTTTGAGCATTAGCTTCCCATTCTCCTGGACGATGCCACTCATGGTAAAATAGCCAATACTTTTCCACTGCAATTCTCCATGCCTAGTGTTTGGCTCTGCCAGTGCCGAGTGGATGAATTCTTTGTTTTGTAACAAACGGTGACTCAGACGGAATTCAGCCCCAAGTGGGCTTTCTGCCCACAGGTCAGCAACCCCTGGCTGGTGGTGGCCTTGCCAGGTTCTGCTCAGCAGCTCCCTGGACTGATGGTTCCAGGGAAGAGCCTGCAGTGCTCACTGCCGACTGGGCATGGGCAACCTATAGTTCTTTCATTTTGCAGTGAGGGAAACTGGGCATGTGGTTTAGGAGACATGGGTGATGATCCCAGGGACACCCTCCATTATTTCTGGTTGGGTCCTTGAGGGAATCATTTGGCTTGGTTTGGGGCTCCCACTATGGATGGTATTAGGGAAGGGACCCTGAGAAGTTACAGTTGGCAACTAGGATTGATTATTGAAATTATATCTGTTACTTGTTGAATCTGTGTCTCATCTTGCAGGAAGTGGAGGCAATTCTGCCTGCACTGCAGTAGACCTTGGAAGAGTGAGCAGTGAAGTTTGACTCAGTCATGGAACTTTGTCTTTAACTTGAAACTGGTTTTGAAATTGGTCTAGAGCTAGCAAGTTAAATCTGAAAGTACTGCATGCCGGAGGGGGACAGTGTGAGTGAGTGAGATATGCTGTTTGTTGGTGTTATTTTCATACAGCATGCAAACCTTTGGTCACCTGAGCTTTTAAAATCTTAAATTAGTCTATCTGTCAGAAACAACTTGGATCCAGTTTTTCCTCTGGATTTTGAATTATGCCCAGGACACAAAAGCGACCAGTTTAAAATGAAAGTTATGAGAGCACTGTTCACGTTTATCAGTGGGTGTATGTATGTTCTCAATATAGCACATTTCTACCACTGGATGGTATTGCTAATTTGTAATATTAAATTGGCTTAAACAAACAAGCATTTACATGAGAATTCTCACAACAGACTAATGTAACTGCTTTTCCGAATCACATGATTTGGGAAAGTACTTGGTATTAAAGACAGTTCTGTGTTTGGTTTGGTTAAATAGTCCTACC
This sequence comes from Macrotus californicus, assembly GCA_007922815.1. Classification (NCBI taxonomy): domain Eukaryota; kingdom Metazoa; phylum Chordata; class Mammalia; order Chiroptera; family Phyllostomidae; genus Macrotus; species Macrotus californicus. The sequence goes on along the minus strand of VMDR010031376.1, from coordinate 2 downwards.
TT
>VMDR010031375.1:0-12054 GCA_007922815.1 Macrotus californicus | reverse complement strand
GGGGAAGGCTATTAGCCTTGATTTTCTCTATTTTCCCAAGGGAGACTGTGGCATCAGGTGACTTCTTCCTAGGATTAATGCTGTTGACCCAAAATTAAGGACCCTTTAGAATCCCTTACCATTGTTCCTTCCTAAAGATTCATCTTGGCCCCTTATCCCACTATGCTGAAACCTATTATCTAAGCAGTATGAGCCATCATAGTAGTTTCCTGAAATGAGTAATTCCTCTTCCTTAGGGGACAAAGAGAAGGGAACAATAGAGCCTCACTTGCTGAAGTTAGAAGTCTGAGAACATTTTCTCATAAATAGTATTATACCCTTTTATAAAATATAGTATGTAGTACACTGGCATTTATTAAGCACCTACAATGCACCAAGTATTTAATGTAGGGATATGATGGGTCAAATAGCAACTTGTTAAATGGCTGTAGAACTGTAACTTCCTAACAAGATATTTAGAATACACAGTCTTTGTTGTGTGGGAGAGTGGATAGATTTGTGACAAATTGTTCAAATCATTGGATAAGGTAGTATTTTGTGGAGGTGATAGATATGTTAAAGAGGGGGAGAGGGAGAGAGAGACCTTAGCAGGGTAGCTCAGCTGGTTAGAGCATCTTCCTGATATGCCAAGGTTGTGGCTTTGATCCCAGGTCAGGGCACATACAAGAATCAACCAATTAATGCATCAGTAAGTGTCTCTCTCATCAATAAATAAAAATTAAAAATATATATTTAGAAAGGAGAAACAGCAGTGTGACAGCTAAGAGCTATTTCCCCACACGTTCTGCTTCCTCATGGACAGGGAACAATGAAGGATTCACACAGCAGCATGGACAAACAGTTCTGAGGGACTGACACACTGTCTCACATGCTTGATGCCTCATGGGGTTTTCCCTCAACATTCCAAGTGGTCTAAGTCCCATGGAATGAAAGCACAACTAGAATAGAGCAGGAAGTGTTCTGGGCTATTTTAATCCCCACTGACTTCTGCCTTGGGGTAGGATGGGGAAGCCTTTATCAGCAGGTAGATGAGGGAGCCAGGGAAAGGCTGTCAGCTATGATTTTTCTGGAGCTTCAAGAAAACCGGGATTGGCCGAACTCCTGGCCATCATGCTTTGTTGGATTCACAGTAAGCTTGAGGAAAATAGTTAATAGCTACCTTTTTTTCCCCAATGTATTTTTAAGCTGGATTTCTTGTTTATCTGTTAGTGTGTGTGTGCGTGCGTGCGTGAGTGTGTGTGTGTGTGTGTGTGTGTATGAACTAATAATTAGCTATTTCCTTTTTTTGAAATACCCTCTGCTCCATTCCAGCTAGTCTTCATTGGGACAAATCCTAACTCTTCCAAAGGCCAGGTCAACTGTCTCCAAATGTTGCCCCTCCCCACAATTCTCTGCAGCACTTCCCCAGCCATGAGTCCTTCCCTCCCTCCAATAGCTCTTTATTGCTCTCTTAGAACATTCCCATTTTCTGTCTTACACTGTGGTTATTTGTGTTTGTGTTCCCCATCCCCCCAATTAGTTATATTATAAGCTCTAAGAGGAAAAGGATCATGTTTTACTTCTATTTTTATTCCCTACAGTGCCTAGCACATCATTTATTCCTGGCACTATTTTTAAATAAATGAATGTGTGATTAAAGAGTACAGTGGCTTTGCACAGTCTGTTTTTATAAAATTTTTATATTTTAGAAATGATTCCTTTTATGTAGAAAATAAGTCCTCAGTTTCATTGTAAATTTGAAAAATACAGACTGGGGGGATGTTAGAGCCTTTGACTCAAAAATTGAAACCGTTCATTATAGAATGTAAGTTAAGATTGACCTCCAGTACTTTGACAATGTGTATATGACCCTTTCAATGCAATTATTCTTAACAAAGGGAATTTGGGAATATTCTTATTTGACTTGATTTTTCAATGAATAATGCCAATAGCTAATTTAAGGGTGCCTGAATATAAATGCATCCTTCTTTAATCCAAGGCGAAGAGCAAATTTGGTTGTGCAAATGATTACAGGTGTATTATATATTATTCACTCTCCACTTCACATTTAATCCTGTTTTGTTCTTAGTGATATTTTTATGTGGAGACAGTTTTCTTACATAAAGGACAAAAATGGATGGATCTTTTGGTTAACAATAGTATCAATTTGAAACAGTTCTGTACCTCAGATTGCTATTTAGAGCTCATCTGCATTTATTCATGCATCATTGAATTGGCTATATTCTTCGGGAAGAGGGCAGTGGAAGAAGACTTTTTGTTAAACACTTTGATAATCAAATTTTGAATGCTAAGGGTATCCATGATTTAAGGAAATATCTAACATAAATGTCAGAACAAGGAGTTCACAGAGTGAGGTATTAAGGGAAAAACAGATGGAAGGAATGAATCAATCTCTATACACAGCCATTCGAGGAGAAGAATGAAATAAACACATTTCTGTCTAAGTGGGAGAGGAATGGCGAAGAGAATCTGGTGTAACATGGGCAGGGAGAAGAGACACAATTTTTTAAAAGGTAGTTTTTGTTTTGTTTATCTTTGTGTTTATCAGCATATGTTAGGATAAATTACGGGCATTAAGGCACAGAAAATTAATTGAGCTAGTTAATAATATAAATATGAAGCAGGAAAGGAGCTGGACAATAAAACCCAATTTTGCAGTGTAGCTACGGAGCTCAGCTTATTAGAGCGCAGGGAACGAGTGCATGCCAGTGTTCTTCCAGAGACTTTGCAGATGCTGCCCATTGCGTTTTCTCATCACTGGGGGTCTCAGCCAAGGTTTCTAGCCACCGTAATAATCATATTGAGGTGGAACACATGAAGATTGGTTGACTATGTTAGAAGTTATCGTTCTTATATTATGCATTACAAAGAAATAAGAATTAGTTCAAGCCAATTTCCAGAGAATTACAATGGTGAGAGCTATAAATCTAGTTAATTGGAGTCACTCATCTGTTTTTCTTTTCTGAAAGTTGAACGTGAAAATGTTAGAAAAAATTATCTGGATATCACCTTAACCTAATGTGTATATCATTAGTAAGAATATAATAGAAACAACCTGAGACAACTGATGGTTAAACATATTAAAAACAATGTTCCTAGTCCATAATCACTTCATGTTTTAGTCAGAAGTCAATTCTCAATATCCATTATCCCACTAATTAAATGGAAATTCTCCTACATCTTTGACCTGCAAAGGTCAAAAAGATCAATGATCTCTCCCTCTCTCTCTCTGTCTTCTGTTTTCAGCAAATAGTCCTAAAGCTGAATATGAATATAACTCTAACTCTAGAAAATTTTATATGAGTTCATTTTCAGATGACTAGGAAATATATTAAATTGCCTTATAGATGGGGAAGAGAACATTCTTTCTACTTCATTACCTACTGCCCAGTCAAGTTCCTTGGGCATTTGAACCGGTATTTAGTTATAGATTACTTTATACCTAAACAGTCATATACGTGAAAACCATTTTTCCTGCATCCCTGCCATTATTGGCTATTGTCAGTCTTTAGATATTTTTGCCAAGTTGAGAGATGAAAAATGGCATAATATCACTTTTTTTTCTGTGACTTTCTCTGATTAGTGGTGGATTTGAATGCTTAGCCATTTGGCTTTTGTTTTATGGAGAGATACTTTGAAGAATGCCAAAATGCATAAAGGGCAACAGTCTGTCAGTGAATATCACCCTGTTAACAGATTAAATTGAAAAAAATGATCATCTCATTAGAAGCAGGAAAATATTCAATAAAATACAGTGCTTTTTCTAGGGTAGAACCCCTTATTAAACTAAGACTAGAAGAGAGGAGAGTGTCATCAACCACAACTCTGTCTGAAACATTATATGTAACGGTGAAGATAAAACCCACTCTCTCTGATGTTAGGGACTTGGTTGTTGGAGATTCTCATCAGGGTCCAGATGGACAGGACCAGTTTGGTTTGATTTTTTTCAGTACAAGGTGAGTACAACATGAAAAATTGAAAGGATTGCCTTATATAAGAAAGAGCCAAACACAAAACATTATAAAAAATGATACTCTTTATAATAGCAACTGAAACTTGTATGGAGAAATTGATAAAATCATTGAAGGACCTGTAAAAAAAACTTGAACCCATTTGAGATATGCATTCCCCATGAATAGAAAGACTACATCATTAAAAAGTCAGTTATTCCAAAATTAATTTAGAAATCTCTGTATTTAAAACAGCTAATTTTCTTTGAAATAGATGATTCATTCATAATACAAAAGGGGAATGTACTTAATGATATTACAGAGTAAAAACGTGAATCTCACTTCTTCAGCATTGAGTTCCCTGCCTCAGATAGCCTGACACCAGTCTCTTCTGTACTTTAGAGAAGTTCTGTGCACTAGTACAGATTCGGTGAAAATCTTACCAGGACCTGCCAGGGAACATGGAATAACTGACTCTAACCTTCAAATGTAAGCGTAAGTATGCACAGATGGCAATTTGGTAAAACAGCAAGGGAGAAGAAGGAGAGTTACCAAGGCCTACAAAGTGGTATTGATGATGATACTCTGCTTTGGGTGGGACCACACTCAAATACATCTGAGGACCAGGACAAAGGGCTGTTTTTACTAACTTTGTATGTGGCAGAGTTTGCATTACAAATCAATGGTTAAAGGATAGACTATTGACTAAATGGTTTGAGAACAATTAAGATATTCAGTTTGTAAACATATAGTCAAATGATGTCGTATTCAAATATCTGTTTTTATAACACCGTTGTTGTCTGTTTGGACGGGTGACAACTTAAACATCTGCAGAGCTCATGTACCGTTTCATGTACACAGGGTCATTCATTTTATTGGAGGGATGGAAAGGAATTTTGTGAAGGTATGGGAAGGATGTTTAGTTAAGTTTGGCTAAATTAGGTAAGAGAAGTTCTCAATATTTATATAGCTTACCAATTGTCAAAAGATAATTTGAGATTAATTTAAATAAATGGTTGAGATTTAAGAGATCCCTTGAATAAAAGAGAGGGGTGATAATTCAGGAAGGGAAGAAAGGCAGACAACACTACTTTAAGTCCTCACTAAAAAAGCCAATGAGGAGGTGAGTTTTCAGGTGAGATCTGAGTGACTAGGAGAGCCCAGTCTTGCAAAGATGTAAGGAAAGGCATTCTAGGCAGAAGGAACAGCCAATGCAAAGGCCCCTAAGTCCAAAATATAATTGGCTGTTTTCTGATTGAAGGTTAGTGTGGCCACAGCATTTTCAACACAACAGAGAAACTAGTTAGGCCAGGATCACTTGTATATTGCATGCAAGCTATCTTTTGCAACAAACTTGAAATGATAGACTTTTCGTATTCCTAAGGATTTTACAAGCTCTTCACTGTCATATACCAATATCTGCCTTTTTTTCTTTCAAAAGCACCATTCATGTGCTAAAGAGCAGAATGTGTTCTTTGCCTTTTTATTTTTCCATGCATGCCAGAAAGGTGTCGAATGTAATTCTCACCCCAGGGCATGCGAGAACAGTGTAGGTACTGCGTGGCATACTAGATGCGGGATCAGGAAAATAGCGTGTACCTGTTCATTCACATTTTTATGGACTTAGGAAAGGAACTACAAGATTTCAGGAAAATGAATGTGAAGAAGAAACACCAGCTAGATCTCAGTGAGCGCATACCGTATGGGAGGGTTAGCTCAGGGTCTGCCGTTTTCATGCAATGGGAGGTAGTGTAGTTGTCTTCTCTGCACACCTCCCACACGTGAGGGGAGTGGCCTGGATTGCCTTGAGGGGACCCCACCAGCTTCAGAAATTTTCGGTGGTTCATCTTCTTCTCTAAAACGGCCAGGTCACAGTGCTGTGTCTTTCTGGCTCGCCAAGTGAAATTTTGGTTCAGTGGGCAAATTGCCACCCGAATGACTTGGTCTGATACTGTCAGGTTATAACGCTGCATATTTTAGGCTTAGAAAGTCATTCTCCTCGAGTTTATTTTCACTTTCTTCTGAAGCTTGTGCTGTGACTGGTGTTGAGTCGTCTTAACCATTTCTCAGGTGTTACGGTTAGATCTGTTTACCAAGAGCTGTTCAGGAATTGTTATGACTTATCTAGCTTCATTGAGGACTTCAAAATCATCAAAATCAATCTCTTTCTGTCACTGTATATTATATATTTATGTGCTTGTAGTTGTTGGTGTGTTTGTGTACCTGTGTGTACACATATATGCGTGCATTGCGAATACAATTGAATTAACGTTTTTATCTCCCTGTGGCAAGAGCCCTCACATTCTTCTTATGGAAACAGAATAGAAGGGAAGAGTGACAAGGTACCAAACCCTGATAGCTTAGCACCAGTTATGTGTTTCCATCTGAGAAATGAAGATGATCACTTTACTGTTAATGAGAAATACAAAGTTTTATCATCACTCTTCAGTTTTTTCTGTCTCTCCCCACTGACTGCATCTGAGTCCTCTAGATCTCATTTAAAATTGCATTTCACTTTTAAAAATTAGGTCTGATTTCGGACTAATATAACAGAAATTTCTATTTAAGTCGCACTATAATAGAAATTAATATAAATAACCAGAAAGTTTAGTCAAATATGTCAATAAATGTTGCCAGTTAAAATAATGAATGCAAGTCAGCTGCTAAATAAATAAGGCATAATTTCCAGCTAATTTCCCCCACAGTTTATTTAAATCAAAATAATTTTCTTCATTAAAAAAAACAGTATTTTGCAGTAAGAACTGCAGAACCCTTCAGAATTTTTTAATTCATGATTTTTATATCCCAGTTTATAGTTCATGTGCTTAGAATTTTAAAAGGGAGAGATTACATTGGTTATTGGTTCTAAAGTCATATTTTATTGGGTTTTACACCTACGGTGGGTGATATTTAAATGATGCCAAAGCTGCATGTCGCAATCAAGATAGCAACAGGATTTTTTCCCTTGCTCTCATTCCAATCTTTTGAAATGTAATGCATGGAAATTTTTCTTTCATATGTTAAGTGTATCTCATTGCTGAATATAGTGTGCCTCACTGAAGTATTCACTTCTTTGCCAAAAACACATCAGTCATTCACAAATATTCAGTACTCTGAGAATGAAAATTTTTTTAGCAACTTGGGTAGCTGGTGAAAGCCAGTTTGCAAAGATTCCTAAGTCCACTGTGTTCGATACGTTATGTGGAAAGTAGGGCTGAGTATTAGCACCCACACATGAGAGATGGAGTTCCAGACTCTCAGGGCCGTGCCAATTCACGGAATGATGCTAAGCGGCCTGATATTTCGTGGATGAGGTAAAAACGTATTATAATTTTGGAGACCAAAATAGGTTCTATCCCTGCACACATTCATTAACATGTAAGGAAAATATCTATAAAATAAAAATAAAATCCCTGAATGAATTAAAACATGAAGTTCAAATAAACAAAGATAAGATCTAGAAGAGTGTTTGACATGTTATAGTTGCTCAGGGAATGCTTGTGGCATGAGTAAGTGAATTAATGAATCGAGAATGTTTCATTTATAGCAGCTCATATTTAAACTGTACCTATACCTTGCCCTTTATAAGTCTCTAGGTCCATTATTATACTGGGTTATCCAAGCATAAAGGTATACTAAGCAATAGTTTAAAATCCAATTCTTTATTTATTTTTAAAAGACTGTATTTATTTACTTTTAGAGAGAGGGGAAGGGAGGGAGAAAGACAGGGAGAGAAACATGAATGTACAAGAGGTACATTGATCTGACCGGTTGCCTCTCCCACGGCCCCTGACTGGGGACCTGGCCTACAACCCAGGCATGTGCCCCGACTGGGAACCAGAGTGGCGACCTTTCGGTTCTCAGGCCGGCTCTCCATCCACTGAACCACACCAGGCAGGGCCAATTCTGAAATTAAAAGAAGAGCTTCTCTTTGTCATGACACTTTTATTAAGGGCACATTATTATTTTTATATGAATATTAACTAAGTCATAATTCAAATATGGACATCCTTCAATGACACTTAAGGTTTTTGGGGGGCTGATTCCTTCAGACACAAATGGCATTTGCAGCTGTGCTGTAAACCCTTCACCCTCCTGCAGGCCTCTTTCTAGTGGGCCACATTCTGCCATCCTAATTTATTACATGCTGTATTCGTATAGTTACTTAGAAAAGAGAATGTCACCTTATGATCCTACTCAACGTGCTGCTGAAAACTCTAAGAGCCTACCTCAACCTTCCTCTGCTACCCCCTTCAGAAGGAGCTCCAGAGAGTGTTCTTACGTGTGTCAAGGTCAGATTCCAGGCCACGGGTAAGCTGAGCACCTGATCTGGCTTAGATTGAGAAATGAAGCATCTTCTGGCGTTGTAGAAAAACAAATTATTATACAGAGATTATTTTAAAAGACCAACATCAGATTTTAGGCTTCATTTTTGAAAAAAAAATTCAACCAGCATTCTTCATAATTCTGATTTTTGTCTTTCAATAAATATGAGTATTTAGTCTGATTTCTAATTTCTTGGCTCAAAACTGGTGATCCCACACATCAAAAAATTCTAATGTTTAAGGGCACATGCGTCTGGAAAGGTCATGAGGGAAGAGCTCCAAGGGCTTATGGGCGCTGGTGGCTCGAATAGGCTTCATCTTCACAACCTCCTCCATTTACTGCTTTCATCTGAGTGTGCTTGTTTGTTTCTTTGTTTCTTTTTGATTTTTTTCTCTCCCTAACCCCTAACCTCTAACCTCTAACCGCTCACCCTAATCCAATGTTTAATTTCTTTTTAAACAGCATGTACTTACTATGTTTCAGAGCCTGAGGCTGGAGAGTGCTTAGGTCCCCCAAGGCTGACAGCAGCAGGTTGGCTGGGGCTGCGTTCTCATCTGGGGCTCTGAGCCCCTTGTGCACTCGTCCAGGTTGTTGGCAGGGTTCAGTTTCTTGTAGTCGTGGGACGGAGACCCCGGGGTTTTTGTTTGCTCTCAGCTTGGTTCATTTTCACCTTCCGAGGCTACCATCTGGTGCTTCTCTCTGGCCCCTCCACCTCAGCGATTAAGGGACACTGTCTCATCGAATCCCTGCTCAGCTTCACATTTCTCTGATTTCTTCCACCCGTCAGAGAAAGCTCTCTTCTTTTTTAGAGTCCCACGTGATGAGGCTGGGCCCACTTGGGTGATATCTAAAAGTCAACTGATTACTACTAGCATGCCCTTAATTAGTAACATACCTTAATTACATGCAAATTCCATTCCCCAATTCCATAATCATGAGAGTAACACCAGGTAGGGAACTTCATGTGAACTATCTTACAATTCTGCCTTCCTCAGACATTTTGTAAGACTTTATTATTTTTGATACATTCTGGAGTAATCTCATCCTCCTCAGCTTCAGTTACCAGCTCTCTGCTGATAACTCACAAATGTCCAACCTAAGCTCCAGGCTCACTCCTGAGCCTTTTGACCAGTATCAACTCCCAATGTCCCTTTAGAGGCCCCACAGAAACCTGATTTTAGAGGCTAGAAAATGAGTCACCTGCCTCTGTTTCTGTGAATGATGAAAGTTCAAAGAACGTGTTATGAAAATGAGTTCTGAGAATGCTTCATTTCCTTGCTCTTCTCCACTCGCACATGCTAAGAGACTCATGTAAGCATGAGCACTCGCACATGCTAAGAACACAGAGCTTTGCAAATGAATGGACTGAGGTTCAGAGGTTGCCTGTGGCCATTTCCTTGTCTCCAGTCATCCTCTCTGCTGCTCTCGGCATCTGGCACACAGCTAAAGAGTTAGCTTTTACACATCACTCCACCTCTTGTGTTCTGTTGTTTTCAACCAGGCTTCCTCACTGCTGATGTGGTTATTTGTCAACCTTTAGGGACAAGACCTGCAGGGAGAGGACTATAAGTGAAACCAGGCACCTTAATTAAAGAAAGCTCCATTTAGTCATGGCCCATGTGACCCAGTTGGGTGCAATGTCATTCCTTAACTGAAAGGATGCAGGTTTGATTCCTGGTCGGGGCACATACCTGGGCTGTGGGTTTGATCCCCAGCCTGGGAGCTGGCGTGAGTGACCCCCAGGCCTGGCACCAACCCCATCCCCAGACCTGTCTGAGCACATAAGAGAGGCAGCCAGTTGATGCCTCTCCTTCCCATCGATGTTTCTCTCTCCCTTCCTCTCTCCTTTCCTCTCTCTTACAAAGCAATGAAAAGTAAAAACGTCCTTGGGTAAGGATAAAAAGTTAAAATAAAAAATAAAGAAGAGGCTCTTTGTTCCTCTTTCTTTCCCCCCATTCTCACTCACAGGGTGAGGATTGTGATAACAGGGTGGAAAGTGGGCTTTTGATACTGATGTGATAAGAAACAGGGCAGTGAGGACAGGAATCTTCTGTCATATGTTAAGGAACTCCAGACTGTGCTTCTGACTTCGTCATTGGAACAACAGCTCTTCTCTGCTGGCCGAAGTGCAGTTTTTTTTGCTTTAAAAGCACAAATGACCCCTTCCCTTTCTTTTCTCACATTCACATGCCCACGTTTGCAGTGTTCGCACACTCAGTTTTCCTTGTTCTCCCTCTTGAGATAACATGAAAAAGTCTCACCAAAAATAATCTCTTATTTTCTGTGTTTTAACTGAGGATTTAAAAGGGCATTGTTCATTATGATTTCACATAATTTTTCATTTATTGGCTTACTTTTTAATTTATAGTGTTTAATTTTTGGGAGACCCTTCTTCTGTAACTACACTGACTTCTATGAATGGGAACCCCTTGTATACGAACCAGAATCAAGAGTTTGAAGTGAACAAAAAAAACAAAAAAGGACTTGAAGAGCACAAGGGATTCATGAGTGGCCTACAGGTAGTTTCTGAATCCTATGAAACTATCTCTATAGTAATGTATTTGTGCACATGCTCAGTTTTCTTGGGATACTGTCTATTCTGGGTCTAACTCTCAAAGAAATTTGTGACTCCAGTAAATATAAGTGATCATTTTTAGAAGGAGAGAAAACAAATTTGGCCACTTGGATTCTCAAACCTGTGGACAGCAGTCACAGATGAGCGTCAGGGCAGGTACTGGAGCTAGGCTTACCCACAGCCACAGCATCAAGGAAGATGTACCCTCCCACCCCAGTTTCAAAAAGCAGAAACAGAACTAAAACAAACAGGCAGAAAAAGCAGCCTAATCCCACAAGGACCAACAAACCCTGAGAGAACCCCTATGTCGCCATGCGGTAAGTGATGAGCCCCCGATGGCCCTGTGTCCTCCTACTGTGGACATCTTGAAAAGCAGGGATATGTCTAATCTATTTTGAAAAGAGTCCCTTAAAACAGTAAAATGGAATTTAAAACTACTTTAAGAGAAAATTTCGTCCATCTGAAATGTTTATTTCCACATGGATTGAGATAGGGGTGTGAGGCTGTGGGATGTGCCGCCTGACCCTTAAAGCTATAGTGGGAGGGAAGAGGAACCCTGGCATCCATATGCCCAGTGCCTGGTGTATTAGGTTTGCACATATTTGTCAGCTCTGTCAGGTGATTAGGAAACACTGGGTGTAGAATGAACCTAAAGCTTGGTTTCGAGGCCCTACTTCACAGACAGAAATAAGAAAGATGCTAGCAGAAATTATACTTTAGATACAATGCCTTGGAAAAATATTTCTATATCTATTAATAAGCTTATGGGTGAGGTCATCAGGACTCATACTAGGAAAGATCTCTGTCGTATTCCTATCTAGAGGAAGTTAAAAACAAGAGTGGCATTTAACTTGGCGGTCGAAGTCAGAAACAAATTATATGTCAGATGATGCCACTGTTTTTCACTAACTGATACACAGAAGGAGAATAGTTACTGTGTATCAAACACTCATGAGGTTAATATCTGTAAAGTACAAATACAAACTCTAAGTCAACAAGAAAAATAATATTAACTCAGAGGAAAGATGGTCAAAGGTATGAAGAACACCTTTACAGAGGAAGACCCAAAAATGGCCAACAAATAAATGAGCAGATGATCAGTCCCAGTCATGGCTACTCCATTAGTGAGGTGTTATTTTTGTATCTATTATTTCAGTAGAAGTGAAAAGACTCAGAATACCTAGTGTTGATTAGGGTTTGAAG
>VMDR010031374.1:0-12065 GCA_007922815.1 Macrotus californicus | reverse complement strand
CTGGTATAACATTGTACCACTTATTATTATTCTACTAATACTTTTGGTGAAAATAAGAGTTATAAAGTTTAAAGAAAGTATAATATCATACACAGTTAAGAATGACTTAGAATGCTTTTTTCCCCAAGAATATTGGGGTCACAGAATTTCTAATTATTAATCATATTCTGTTATGTATTTTTAATTATCAAGTATTGGGGTTTTAAAGTTGTGTATGTTTCTGAAAATATTTATAAATCATATTTAATACTCTCAGATCATGTCTCATCAATAAAGAGGTGAATAAAAGTCAAATTGACATAGAGGTACTAGTCAACTAGGAAATACAATATCAGTAGTTATAAGTAAATTTGATCAATCTTTAGATGGCACCAGTGAATATTTCTTCAGCTCTACCTGAGAGATTTGAGCAATGTTCTCATTAAATAGAGAATATGGGATAAGGGTTAGCTAATCTTAGAATCATAAAATGTTACCAGTAGAACAGATGGCCTAAGTGGTCTGACTTCATTGTTCCATAACTAAGGAAACAGAGGCTTTATCCAAAATAGTGGATTATCCAAAATCACACAGCTATTAATGCAGAGCCCAGATCAAGCCATAATCCCATCTCCCATATAAAAGTCCTCCCACTCCGCAAGTGTAGCACGGTACCCGGATTTCCAGCAGCTGGAGCTCCTTGACTCAGGGCAGGCCCTTAGTGTAACTGGACTTGATCAAAGCCAGCCTCATTTGTCTCTCCTTCCTTCCAGTTGTCCCTCCCAGTCCCTTAACGGGCCCTTCCCTGCTGTGATCCTGCTCAATTCCTCCACACAAAATCTCACCAATCCTTTACCTGATCCTCCCAAAGATCCAAAGTGGCAGCTCACAGGTCTACTCCATTAACCAGATAAATGAGCTCAGGAAGAGACCTAAATAAATTTTCCCACATGCATGTGGTTTCAGTGTGGCCTCCACAGACTAGTCTTCTGCCTGTTAACCCCAAACCCCAATAGTAAAGAACTGGCATGAGCGTCAATTTGAGAAAATAAAAAATGTTTACAGACTCCTTTTACTTTTCCATTTAGTCTGAAAAAAAGTGAATTAATTTCAATGGTCAAAATGTGTGTTCTTATGATTTAGATCATATTTACCTACTTTATTAAGCAAAAAAAAAAATTCTGAGATAGTGGCTTTGATTTCAACCAACAAAATATAAGTATCTGAGGATATTTGAGAAGATGAATACAGCTTTCTAATCTTTCATCCAGAAATTAGATCACTAGCCATGAAGTCAGGCAGCCCTAGAGACACAAATTACTTACATTACCGCTATACTGAGGATTTCAGCACCAGGAATTTTATACCAGAAATCTGTGGAAGGCAGCCTTGTAGCAGCTGAGTAGCAGATATTTATTGTATGGGAGGACACGGTCTCCCTGAACATCTGAAATTCTACGTACCCCATATATGCACAGCTCTGTCTTGCCAGGTACTTCACATTCTATAAACATGAGAACAGACAAAACTGGGCCTTCAGTGAAAGGCCTTCTATTCATGGATAGCCCACAGAGGACTTCAGCTTTAACACTTAATTAAACCATCTAACAAGATATACCTGCTCTTTCATCTTGCTAATTTTCTCAGTAATGCTCTTTTGGATGTAAATTAGTCTAACACACACACACACACACACACACACACACACACACACACACGAGAGAGAGAGAGAGAGAGAGAGAGAGAGAGCAACAAAGTCACCCAATGATTCCAATAATAAGAAAACAAAGGAAGGACAGAATGTCAACAGACATTGAAAAGTTTCACTTGGCACATGCACAAAAAGTCACTGTTCCAGCCAGGCAACCATATGCCTATAACATGGCACAGCCTTTCTCTGGGCATGAATCCAGGGCTCTGGTCTACCACTCTCTAATTTGGATTAATAATTCATTGTATTGTTTGAAAAGGTTGTATAATATACCTTGTCAGATGAACCATAAAGACTAACTCATCCCAAGTTACACACATAGTTTTCAATGTTACCAAGCAAAATAACTTCCCAATTTAATCTTCTAAAGGTAATATCAATTCACTCAAAGAGAATGCAAAAAGAAGCACCTACTAAAGGTGATTTGGCAATATATGTGTCAGAGGGAAGAGGGAGGGAAGAGAGGAAATGAGGGAGATAAAAGAAATCAATATGTCTTAGATGCCTGCCGTGTGCCAAGCATGCTGGGAACATACAACCCTCATAACAATTCTGCAAAGAAGCTAATAATATTCCCATCAGAGATATGAGGAGATTAAGGTTTAGAAAAGGTGAGTAAATGCTCAGATTCACTCATCTATTCAGAAAGATTCCAAATTCTTCATAAAAATGATGAGCTGAGTCAACAAAAAAAAGTATCTGAAAAAAAAACACTAAAATATGTGGTACACATAAAATACAGAAGTGCTGAAGACATTTCAAACAATATTAATCAAATAGTGACAGAGCTGGTCAGAACATGTCATGGAGATGAGGTTTGACATGGCTCCAAAGCTTCTCAACTTTTTAAACAATGAGTTGCTCTATGTTGAAATGCTGACCTAATTCCTGAAGCTGAGAAACATCAGATGAATGTGAAAGTTAAAAGCACTTGAGTTGGAACAGGCAGAGATCCAGGCTGGCCCAAGTAAAAGGTTAAAGATAGCATTTCTCTTTTTTGTGAGGAGGGAGGAAGGACTCAGAGAAGACAGCTTCTTCCCCCTCTATCAGAAACCTATCTAGCTGGATGATGGGTCACATCTGCAACAAGAGGGACCTTTTACTTCTGTACTAAATTCTCTCATGCTGACGTGTCAGCATTGCCCATTGAAGAAAGTCACTGATACCATAAAAGGGATTTTACTCCCTTTAATTAATAAAATAATTTTATTTATTTATTTGCTTACTTACTTATTTTTTACAAGCAAAAGTTTATTTAGAAAGTCACGGAGGTAGAAGAAGTGAGCTGTGGAAGAAGTGAGCCAGCTGGGCTGCATGGGCTCAGGAAACAAGTTACAGAGGCAAAACAAGGGCCCTTGGAGCTTAGGAAAAAGAAAGGCAAAGAAAATATGCCTAGTGGAAGGAGAGGGGGAAAGGCATGGGGGGGGGGCATGCTCCTGAGAGGGAGAGTGCACCTTAAAATTCTAGAATTACTGGCACACTGTTTTTTTTACAAAAAAAAAAAACAGCTACCATGAAGTTCTTCAATGAGACTCATTAGACATGCAAAACACAAGTCATTTTTACCCTGGCTGCCTTTTGAAAGCATTTCACTTTCAGTTATCATGAACTGTCATTTATGGTTGAGAGATGGTCAGGTGAACCATAAAAAATCCCTTGGCAACGTGACATCTTATTTCTTCTGCTTGCCTATGTAAACACTGCTAAGTGTGACTGGGAAAGAGAATGCCTTAACTCTCTGGTCTCCAGTTTTCACATCCATAATTTGAGAGTTAGCGTAGATGATATAGTTTGTTTTCTCCCAGATGTAACACTCTATGGTTCTCTAGATCAAGAAAGGGAAGAGCTGAGAAATATCCTTTGGATTTATTGAGTAGGCAGCTGGTGGTCACTTAGTAGAGAGCAATTTGGGATAAGAAGTTAGAGTTAGGTGAGTAAGGGAGGGCCAAACTGAGATGAAGTGCATTAAGGACTGAGGGCAACATGAGCAAGTGAAGACAGAAATTAGACATTTATCTTTAAGATAGGTTGGCCTTAAGGAGAAGGAGACAGTGAAGATGGATGGAAGGCAATAGCTATTTGGTGGCATAGAGGAGGATGGCTGCTTGCTTGCATTTAATAATAGGAGAAATATAAGTACATTTAAATGTTTGTGGCAAAGACTTTCTCTAGAGACACAAGTAGAAAGTATTTAAAAAATGAGACTTTTGAAAAGGTACCTGTGGGTTTCAAAGCATAAGTGTAAAGATTTCACCTTGGAGAGAAGAAAGTGATAAAACTGTCCAGGAAGATGGTTAACTCCCCTGAGGAGAAATGAGTAAGAAAGAGGTTGAAATAGTGATTAGACCGGAAAATACAACTTTACAGAACTTAGAAAATTCTGTCCCATGGATTTTGACTGTCCATGCATTCAGGCACTAAAATCAGGATCTGGACATCTGTGTTACATCTGAATGAATGTATAGAGTTAGATGGAATCAAATTATGTTTAAATCTGAATTTAATGCCAGATACCTTTGTTTAAGCTTTCCCTTCCCTGTCTCAGAATAATGACTTCATGAGTAACAATGTCAGAAAGAGATTCTAAAATTGATCATTTACCCTCTTTCTTCTGTTTTATAATCACTTCCTTTTAGTTTTTTTAATTAAAAATACACAGAGTATTCTCTTGGGGAATTAATTAGTGTACATTTACTATACTGTATTATTTAGTGAACACATACTCACTTTAAACTGCCACTTCTGGCCTGGCTAACTTGGAACAAATCAGTAATAAACAGTAATCCGGGCCTCACTTTCCTCATACATAAGATGAGTAAGGGAGGGCCAAGTTGAGATAAAATGCACTAAACACTGAATGGGACATGAGCAAGCAGAAATAGAGATTAGAGAATTGTATAAGAGTGTCCTCCAGTCTAAGAATTTTCTGACTCTAATTCAAATAGTGAACAACTAGGAAAATAAATAAAATAAACGTTTCTCTTGGATTTTCACTTTGAAATTAGCGCTTAAACTTGAAAAAAATGTTGAGATGTCTCTTAAAAAAAAAAAAACCTGATAGTGAATTTATTTAAAAGGTCGATTTAAGCATTCTGGCTCAATACTGATGGAAGTAATTTGTTTAACAACCTCAGGAGGACTGTGCGAGTCAACGAGTCACTGGTGGGTCTTCGTGTGAAAAACGATCCCAAGTCTCAGAACTTCCCCACAGGGAGCGTTTCTTGTAGTGGTTCTCGGAGTGTTGATAAGCATCCCAACTGGTCCTTTCACTGTGAGTCTCTGATCAAGTCAGCACAAACCTTTGCCAAAGATTTTAGATTGCAGCGGGCTTGATCCTCATAGGGTGAATGATGCCTCTGGCTCGCTGGTGTCTTTCCAGTATCCTCAGAGGCCGTGGCTGCCGCGTGGCTTCCTGGCGGAACTACGGTGAGTCAGGAGCCCGGGTGCAGGAAGGGAGCTCCAGTTGCATCTGCCGCTTCCTCTTCCACAAAGAGACAGGTTTCTTTTTCAAGGAGTGTTAATATTGTACATGAAGTTCTTTTCTACTAATGTTTATTTTTCTAGCTGAAGTACTAGTCAAATACCATTAATGTCACCTTGGTCCTTAACAAACTTCATACATCATGCTGGGTTTTATTAAAATGGTGTAATCAAATTAAAATTGTGATTTTTTGTGTGCCTATTGCACTCCTATTTACACTTAAAATCAATCTAAATATCCAGAGAAATAGTAGTACAGATACTGACAAACTTAGCAGGATCACAGGTCTCTTTCAAAAGTCCTGATTTGGAAAAACGCTCAGGTATATAAAAGGAGAATTTGGTAAATAATGGCTTACATAATTTTTAATTCAAAAATAGAATTTATTTTTTATCTACATGGAAAATGATATGTGCCTCTGTGATTACCTTGAATTCTTTAGTGCTATCAGCTGCAACCCACTCAAATCATCCCAAGTCAAAGAAAGGGGCAGTGTTGAAAGGACACAATAGGGACCTCAAAGGAAAAGCCAGTCACGAAGCAGGGTCACCCCTTATATCTGCAGCACGTAGCACAAGAGTACAGTGGCGACTTACATACCCCACGACCAAATATTTAAAAGTAATAAGTCAAGATACCAAACTGTTAAATGAAATATCCTCTGTCCTACCTGACAAACTTGATAACAATATTTTTTAAAATGTAAATCCATAGTTTATTGTGACTGAAAGTTAGCAAAATATCTCAAATAAATGAATTTATTATTGTACATATCTAGATGTATGGCTGATAAATGTTTGAATAATTAATAAAGTAAATAAATATAAGCAATAAATAATACATATTTCACAAAATTAACACTTGCTTTCTTTCAGCAAAATTGCTGATTATGTTCTTATAGTCAAAACATTTTCTTCTTATAGTCATGGCCTAGATTGAACTAATTCCTCCATAATTATTTTTTTTATTTAATTTGCTGACTTGCCATCACCATTACCAACTTCTTAAAAATAAACCTCTAAGAATAAAAAGAGGGGTACAGGGAGCATACAAAATAGACATAGAGGCAAGAAGGAGGTGTGTGAAAGAAGAACAAGAACAGATAAAATAAATAATAGATTCATACAAAGACAGAAATTGCTTCTGCTTTTTCTAGCCAACATTTTGATAAAAGTAGAGTACCTTAAAAATTGGTTATTTATTCCATTTATCTCATTAATGCCACAACAGGTCACACCTTTCACCTGCAATTTCTACATTGTTTATGCTGAAAAGTTTCACAGTATCCATGATTTCGGTGTCCATGACTAAATGACTTATCCTAAAATCTGAGAAATATTTGATCAGAAAATAAACTCAGAAATATGCATTACCCCGTCCATCCACTCACACTCAAAATAATGTTAGAACTGAGTAAAAAAACTGCAGATTAAGCAAGTAATAAAGACAACAATTACCTGTTCGGTCTGTTTTTTCTTTTTTCTTTTTTTTTTTGGCTTTGTCTGTTGGTTGGTTTTTACTTCTGAAATAACTTGGTGTAATTAATGTTAATTAGCTGTGCAATTAGTGTTAATATTGGCATGGGCACCCTTTCTGGTTCTGACACGAGCATCTATTGGGCATCACTAAGCACCAGAGATAGTCTGCAAGTAAGAAAAACAGAGCTCCCACCTGTGAAGGACTCATCCTCTAATAGGAGAATGATATTTGCATATCACCAGCCGCAATATGTATAAGCATCATACTGGCAGCACCACATGCTATAAAGAGCCAAGAAGTGAGATCGAATTTCTTCTAGGCTGAGGGGGATTGCTGTTAGTGGAGAAGTGACAATTGGTCTGTGCTCTAAAGGGTAAGCAGGCTTCTTATCCCAGACAGGGAAGGAGTGAAGGACATCTCAGGTAGAGTTATGTAACAATAAGTCACTTAAGGGTTCACACATGGGTAAGACAAGAAAATTTGAAATTCCAGCATACTGTTACTATATTCCTTTCTTCTCCACTCAAGAAATGATAATAAAATAAAAGCAAGTGAGAAAGAGGTTATTATTAGCAATAATGTCTTCTTCCCTACCCCCAAAATAAGTAAATCACCTAGAAGACAGTATGTTATCGTTTGAAAGACATGAGCTGCAACTTTGATGTTTGAAAACACCTCTACCAACCAACCTATAAGATCGCCCCATCCCATCACGTTAAGATTCAGGTAGAGAAGAACGTGCTGTTTGTATCATGACATCCTTCCCACTCCCAGTCTCTCATCCACACTCCTCTCTTTTTATGGCCATGAAGATGCAGCACAAACGATGGCAAGAACCTCAGAAGCCTACTCTACGACCTGAGACCTGCGAGCTTTGGTAGGTCAGTGAGCTGCTATGATCTCCGTATCACAAACTGAATTGCGTTACAACTCTGCAGGGCTTGCACCATGCCTGACAGAAGGAAAAATAAATCTTCTATTGTATGTGTAATGGTATTTATTAACCACAAGCTTAACACCTGGCCAGGGGGATCCACTATTAAAATCTCAATACCAGTAAAGCAAAGAAGTGATCCTGAAACGAGATGCTTAGTTTTACCAGAGAAAGGAATCTCTGGCCACAGAGGCCCCCCAGCCTGATCCAGCTTATTCAAATCTCCAGAAGAAGTGGAGGAAGAAAATATAAACAACTCCAAACTGCGTGGTTCCCCACTAGCAAAATGACTCAGAGGTTATACCAAAAACCCAATGATTCATTCATAATTTGAGTGAGAAAAGAAGTTAGCCAACTGGAATGTGTTTGGCGTGGAGCAGGGAATCGGGCAGTATTACCCCAAAGCTGGAGTTATTTCACAATTGACATGTTCTCTTCCTGATCCCAAAGATAAGTACTTTAAAAACTCAGTTTTAATGATATATTCATTAGTGGGGGAGTAGGAAAATAGTATAGTAATGTGTTATTTCTTTAAAAAATAGTATAGTAATATGTTATTTCTTACAAAGCAGCTTTCTTATTTTCTTTTTTTTCTAGAGAATATATTATTTGTTTTCTTAAGAACTGAAAGTGAGGTGAATCAGCAGTCTTCTTGGTACCTTGTAACAGCTAGCCCGCCACTGCTACATACTTTTCCCAGCTCAGCCTCACCAAGTTTCCCCAAGAAACATACTTTGGCATGACTGAACCAGTGCTTCTGGAATTCTGGAATTCCAGAATGACATGACATACAACTTCAAAGTAGCAGCAACTGAAAACAGTCCTATAAACAGGGGCCAAGGGAACCAGAAGTATTCTGTATTTTCCCACTCATCACATTCATAGTCTCAAGTGTTCGATCTAAAAAAAAATCCCAGCCCTGACTGGTGTAGCTCAGTGGATTGAGCATGGGCTGTGAACCAAAGGGTGGCCAGTTCAATTCCCAGTCAGGGCACATGCCTGGGTTGAGGGCTGGATCCCCAGTAGGGGCCACGTGAGAGGCAACACACATTGATGTTTCTCTCCCTCTCTTTCTCCCTCCCTTCCCCTCTCTCTAAAAATAAATCAATAAAATCTTTTAAAAAATAAAAATAAATAAATAAGCCCAAAAAACCCTGTTCTGAAGGAAAATTATATCAAGATAGATATGTAAATACACATATATCACATAATATGCATACTTTTATATTATCTTTCACCCCCCCAAACTTCCCTGTAGAGTTTGCTAAGGGGGCCCTCTCACAGAGATAGTTATCCTAAACATGCAGTCACCATCTGATCAGGAACTGCTTTTTCTATTTTCATTGAACCACTCATTCCTCCCCTTCATTGAAATGTAGCCCAACTTCATTGCCAGTTGCCTGTTCTATATTTTTGACCAAGATATCAGCTAGTTGACTAAGCTATTTTCTCTCCAGTCTCCCTCCTGACCTTTGATTTTCTCCATTTCAAATTTAGATTTTGGTTCCCTCTGGCAGAAACTATAAAATAACTACTACTCGACATTTAGTAATAAACATTGTACTTGTTCTGAAGATGTAGTTTTTTATTGGTACTATTTTTGTAACACTGATTATTTCATTTATTTCCAGGTACACTTTAACATCTTAACTTTTCAGAGTATTATACAAGTTACATAGGCTGAACTAATTATTTTTTTTAATTATGCATATTTTTAAAATTTTTAAATAAAAAAGGCATGTAACAAAATTTACCATCCTAACCATTTTACACTGTAGTTCAGTAACATTAACTATATTCACATCGTCATACAACAGAGCTTCAGAAGGTTCTTCTTGCAAAACTGGAACTCTATAACCCATTAGACAACTCCCATTTTTCCCTTCTCCTGGTAGCCACCATTTTTTCTGTTGCTGTGAATCTGACTACTTCAAATACCTAGTTCCTTATTCTAAAATCTAGTGATCTTATTCTTCTATTTCCTGAACCTCATCAACCATGGAACTCTTCTACCTCAAAACCGTAGCTTTCTATCTAATATTACACTCTCTGACCACAGCCTCCAGCTTCCTGCCACACGTTAACATAGCCATCCAGCAAAAACATCAAACTCAGTGTGTTTAATTGATCATGGATAAGAGCCTGAACTAAGACTGTGCCCAGGAACTGCTACAGCTGTGCACCTTGTTTCTGACCCACTGGCTCGCCTCCTGACAAGGAGTGGCAGCAGATCCACATCTTTTCCAGCTCTCATCAGATCTCCTACTTCAGGTGATCTGAGTCCTAGTCCAGGCACACGTGTAACAATGCTTGAGGAGCACCACCTTCATCTTCAGGTCACCCCATTGTCAGAGTTGGATGCCGTGAGAGTCACACAAGGTGTCCTTTGCCCATGTGAGGTCTACTTTGTCTTCTCGGGTTCCATTTTGTCCCCACTGGTTCCAGTCTCCACTGTCTTCCGCCAACTTGAGGTTCAGGTTCATTTCCTAACTACTTGTCTTGCTGACCTACAGGGACTATGGAGGGCTCTTCCAGAAGGTATTTCACCAGTTCCTCTTCACAATGACTAGTGACTTTCCTCTGATCTTCCAATATCATGTCTTGAATCTTTGTGTCTCCAGATTCTGCACAGCTCTGAACAACCTAATCCCTATACTAAATCTATGGTTCTCCTCTGAGGTCAAACAGTAACTGAGACACCAGATTTGAGGTCATTACACAAAGTTCTGAGAAGTTTCTGTAGAGAAATAAAAGGTCTTCAAAAGCAAAAGAATCAGGATCAAGGAGATTTTGATATACTTAGATGTTTTCAAAAAGTTCCAATTGGACTGGAAGTGGGGGAAACAGTTGACTGAAAAAAAAGAGCCATATGTGTATTTTATTTTATTTTTAACAGTTTGTTTTTATTGTATTTTTCCATTACCATTTATCTCCCTTATACCCTCTTCCACCTCCACCCACACCCCTCCCCTACCCCACAATTACCACACTGTTGTCAGTGTCCATGAGTTCATTTTCTTTTTTCCTCCATCCTTATACCCGCCAGCTCACTCCCTACCCCCACGGTGAACTGTCATCTGCTCTCTATCTATGAGTCTGTCTCTATTTTTCTGGTTAGTTCAGTTTGTTCATTACATTCAACATGAGTGAAATCACATGGTATTTGTCTTTCTCAGAATGGCTTATTTCACTTAGCAAAGGGTAAAATTTTCTTTTTTCTTTTTTTTATGGCCAAGTAGTTTTCCATGTGTAAATATACTGCAACTGTTTTATCCACTCATCTACTGATAGACATGGGTTGTTTCCAAATCTTGGCAATTGTAAATATTGCTGCCATGAACATAGGGTTGCCAATATTCTTTCGAATTAGTGTTCCAAGTTTCTTCAGATAAATTCCTAGAAGTGGAATCACTGGGTCATAAGGCACTTCCATATTTAATTTTTTGAGGTAACCCCATACTGCTTTCCACAGTGGCCGCACCAATCTGCACTCCCACCAACAGTGCACAAGGGTTCCCTTTACTCAGCATCATCACCAGCACTTGTTGTTTGTTGATTTATTGATGATAGCCATTCTCACAGGTGTGAGGTGATAGCTCATTGTGGCTTTAATTTGCATTTCTCTGATGATTAGTGATGTTGAGGATCCTTTCATATGGCCATCAGTTTGTCCTCTTTGGAAAGGTGTCCATTCAGGTTCTCTGCCTTTTTCTTAATTGAATTGGTTGTTTTTCTGGTATTGAGTTGATAAGTTCCTTATAAATTTTGAATATTAAGCCCTTATCAGGTGTATCGGCAAATATGTTCTCCCATTCAGTGGGCTGTCTTTTCATTTTGTTGATGGTTTCCTTTGCTGTGCATAAACATTTCAGTTTGATGTAGTCCAGTTTGTTGATTTTTTCTTTTCATTTTTCTTGCCCAAGGAAATATGTCAGAGAAAAATATTGCTGCAAGCAACATCTGAGATTTTACTGTCAATGTTTTCTTCCAAGCTTTTTATGGTTTTGAATCTAATATTTAGGTCATTAATCCTTGCTTAATTTATTCTTGTGTGTGGCATAAGAAGGTGGTCTAGTTTCATTTTTCTGCACATGTCTGTCCAATTTCCCAACACCATTTATCGAATAGACTACCTTCAGCCCATTTTATGCTCTCTCTGTCAAATATTAATGGACTACTCAGGCATGGATTTATTTCTGGGATTTCTATTCTGTTCCATTGATCTATGTGTCAGCTTTTATGCTATGTGTCAGCTTTTAAAACCATGCTGTTTTGAGTACTATGGTTTTATAGTACAGTTTGATATTAGCATGATTCCTCCAACTTTCTTCTTCTTTGTCAAGATTGCTGTTGCTATGCAGGATCTTTTGTGATTCCATATAAATTTTTGAAATATTTGGTCTAGTTCTCTGAAATATGTCATTGGTATCTTGATAGAAATTGCACTAAATCTATAGACTGCTTTGGGTAGTACATTTTAA
>VMDR010031373.1:0-12064 GCA_007922815.1 Macrotus californicus | reverse complement strand
CAGTATAATAAACTCATAACTAAAATTCACTGGCTGTTTTATACCACACACAAATTAAGTATCTCAAGCAGCAATTCCCAAAGTGTTATGTAGTCAGAACTTATTATAAGTAGTGTTTCTAATCTTATCAGAGTTTCTGGGACTAGTCTTTGGTGGACTGTACTTGGGTTAATGCTTGCCTTAGATTCCAAGTTGGTTTTTAAGTGTATGTTGATTATGACCTAGAATAAATACATTTCTTAAAGAATTAGAATGTGCTAAAAGGCCCTAATACCAAAAATGGAATTTATTGTTCTACTTTATTAACAAATTCATTACTTATTTAATGTTGTCATGATTCAGAAGTCATTTTTAAATATTTACAGCACAAGATCTCTGTTGTAAACTTAAGTTGTTATTGTTCAATTTGCGGGAGGGGGGCGTATTTTGGAACTCTCTCATTCAGATGACCTTGAATAAGCAGAAGCTGATTATACCTTTATTCAAGAGAGAGTACCCAAATAATTACCTCAGTTGCCTAAACATTTGCAGAGGATTCTGGCCTTTTATACCATTCTGTTTGTTCATCTTATAAACCCTATATGATTGCCGAAACGCAATACTTATATGACATTTACTTGTTTTTCTGGGTTGGAAGAATCACCCTGATTCATTTTACTCCAATGCCAGCTTTTGTTCTCTGATTTTATCTCCTCTTAAGCTCGTTTTATTCTCTTCTTTCTCCCCATATTTCTTCCTACTTGTATGCCAATAAGAACTTAGGCATGCCTGTGCCAACAGGATTTAGTTATGTTGCCTGACTTTCCAATGAAAAATGGTCTCAGTTCCAGCCCAGAGGGCAGAAAAAGCCCCTTGCATGCACAGTAAGATGTGCACATTCATTGTCCCTGCTCACAGGAGTCTAGCAAAGGCAGGCCAGAGCTCACCAGGATCCAGGTGAACCTGCAGAGAGACTGTAGAGAAAAGGAAATGAAATTGGCAGGTTGTAGAGAATACTGGAAAAAGTTGTATTTTTGTTTCTTCAGTAAACCTTTGACTGAGCTCTACTGAATTTCATGCTAGTTCAACTTTTTCACAAAAATCGGGTAACTGAAATATGCATAGGATTTCTCAGGCTCTTGTGTAATAATAATGGAGTTTCTTTTTCAAGTTGTAAATTATTGGGGCAAAATTATTAGGTGCACATAATGACATAGTTGGAGGAAATTTTTTATGTGTGTTTGCCATTGTAATATAATCACTGAAAAAGAATGTAATGCTAGGTTTCATTAAAAGTAGTATTTGAGTAAAATATTGGTGATCACTGGTTAAAATCCCCCTAAAAATCATCAAAACACAAGTGTTTTCTGGTAAGCTTCTTAAGTGATTATAACCATTTTCATAGCTAGTTCAATTTAGTGCCTCTGTCCTTTTTCTTCTACTTTATGTAATCACGCTCACATGTAAGAGACATAAAAAATAATAAACCTCAGGTAGCCGGGAAAGAAGCTAATACATTGTGAAAAAAATCTTTACCACTTCAGAATTCGATCAAAATGCAATCATTTGAAAAAACAGAATAGTTGCATTTGGGGCTAGTCTATGTCTGTGTTCCAGAGCAAGGTTGAAGTGGCACAAAAATAACTGTCAAGGTAAATCTAGGCAATTTACTTGAAATAAATAAAAATATAAGGATAAGAGAAAGGCTCCATTTCTTGTGCCTGATATTTACTTCAGTGGATTGATTGTCCAACTGATAGAGAATATAGATGATTTTATTTCTGTGGAGATGGCTCTCAAATGAACACTTTCAGATACTGAACATTCCAGTACTACTAGCGTTATTCTATTGCTAGAAGAGGTCGACACAGCAGTTGCTAGTTGCTGTTCAACTCAGAATACGAATACCCCTTTGCAATGGTGCCATAAAGGCAAAACTAGTTCTACACGTAAAGAAGAAAGATTAATCTGCCATGAGTCTGCTTCTAGATATCCTGAAGCACTCACCTCCCCCTTCACGTCTTACCCCTTAACTAAACATTATGATATTTTTAAAATACAAGGCATGTATTTTTGGATTTTCAGAGCTCAAATTAGAGGTTCAAATGTAGTAGGTGCTCAATAAATATCGATGAAGCTGGATTGAGCATGATGAAATTCAGGCTACAAGGAAGATAAACATTGTAGAAAAAATACTATGATAAATCTTAACTAGTTCACAACACCACCACATCTTCATCCATCATCATATTCCCAAGCTCGATTATATTGTATTGACTATAGTGAGGGTGTTTTTAAACCTAACAAGTTAATATTAAACTATTTTCTTATTTAGCAACACGAGGTGGGAGGGGGTGGTTAAAGTTCAGTGTGTTGAGTATGGAGGCAAAGTGTAGAACGAGAGCAGGCCTTGCTCTAAACCCTCTGAGAAATGCAGAATCCACCCAGTTACGTGGCAGAACTAGCCTTGATTCTTTACATTTAAATACCTTCTAGTCTGTTCACCCAAACCCTTCTTTTCTCAATTAATAGATAAAAACAACAGATTTCATTAGGAATAATGCTATGAATACTGAGACAGTAATGCTTTTTGGTCCTGACATTAGGCCTGAAAATGTATATTGTTCAGCTACAACATCTTCTCTATCTTTACCCATCACATCATATCCTGATTGTAATTCTCTCAGTCTCCTCCCCCAACTTAATTAATACCTCCTCAAAAATAGAAACTGAATTGTTTTTGCTTGCCTCATTTTCACCGGTGATGTTATACTTTTCATGAGCACGGAGCACTGACACGCAGGTTAAACCCTATAAGATTTGATGGCTCCATCTCTGAGTGGACAATAGAAACACCTGCTTTTTCTACCTTCATAAAATTTCTAGGCGCATAATCATAATAATAGTAATTATAGTTTTTGAGCTCTTATTTCAGGATGGTCTCTGTGATGGCCCATATTATTAGCCTTATGAAGTATGTGTTACCCCTTTTTATGTTAAGGCAACCAAATAAGGGTTAGAACCAAGGTCCACTGCCCCCAAAGCCCATACTCTTAGGTAAGAGTGTGCCAAGTAAGATATAAGCAAGTATTTAATGATATTATGTTCTTATTGTTAGCTGAGATAATTGGCTAATATCTTATGCCTGTAAGTCGCACTAAAAATAGACTCAACGAGAGTGGCCAGAGTCCCTTACTTTGTCCCTAGAGCATCTCAAGCTGCATAGATGATTAGGAAAGTGTCACCAGCGTAAAGTCAAGAAAGAACTTCCAATGCATTTTAATTTTCATGTGACTCATTTTAGACCTATATCCTATTAGGAAACAATCTTCCCAGAATTGTTTCAGGTAATTGAATAATTTCTGAAGCCTTTATAATTTGTTTTCTCCCCAAATCGAGCTTAACAACACACATTGTCAAATTAAAAATCTAGATATGATCATAAGAAAAAGTACTTTTCATTTTAACTTGAGGATGAAAATTGTGTTTGGGGAGATTTCCAACACATTATCTTATGCAGTTATCAAATTATCTTGACATTCAAGGACATCTTATAGTTTTCTAAATTATAGATTTATTCTCACAATTTTATAATATTTAAGAGTTCTTATATTTAATTGGGAACTATCCTTTGATGTCACTTTTACATTTTAAACCAAGAAAAATCAAGTCTAATAACATGGTTGATTGATAATTCTGGTCTAGTTATCAACTCAATACATACATCACTTATTTCTAAAGCAAGCCAAGTAAGCTCAGTAAGGGCCCAGCACAGCCTTACGTAGAGTTTTTGGATTTCCATGACTACATTAGATAAGATGTAAATAGGAGGTGTGAGAGGAAAAATTCAGAGGCAAGGATGCCCACTCAAGGCTGTTACAGTTACACAGGATCCAATGCTTACTGAACCTGGCCCACACTCAGGTTCTAGGCCACATCTACTGACATGGGGAAATACAGAATCAGTAAAGACAGTGCTGAGTTTAGATATGGACATGTTAATTTCAAAGTTCTTTTAAGACACCCATGTGAAAATACCCAGCAGGCCAGTGAGTCTTATGTGGCAGAAGCTCAGGAGCAAAATCTGGCTACACACTTCAATTCCGAAGGCATCTGCCTATGGATAACAATTATCTGAGCCATTCTGGTAGATAGGATGACCAAGGGACAGTATGTAGAGTGGGGAGAAGGAAGGCCTACACCTGGGTCCTGTGCACTTCCAACATTTTATGGCTGAGCTGAGGAAAAGTAGCCTGCAAAGGACATCAAAAGGAGGGCTTAAAGGTAGGAGCAAAACCAGAGATTGTTGGGCAGTCCAAGAGACTGTGTGTATTCAGGATGGAGCAAAGGGCAATGCCAAATAGAACTGAGACGCTATAGAAGGAAAAGACTTGGGAATGTTCATGCAATTTATCAATACAAACATCCTTGGCATCCTGTATCAGAAGAATGGTGAAGGAGTAAGCTCCCATTACAATCAACTGAGGAAGGGGAAGTAAGATGGCAAGTAGAAACTACTCTTCTATAGGTTTGACCTTGAAGAGAAGAGATACGTATGAGTAGCCAAAGGGAGCCATAAATTAAGGGTTTGTTTTTTTGCATCAAGATAGGTTAGACTGGAGTTTGTTTATACATTTATGGTAGAAAGGGAGCTAGAGAGAGAGAAGAGATAACTGATAAAATGAGCCCTAGAAAGGCCTTGAGGTAAAGGAGACCAGGGCTAAGGGGGAGGTTAACCGTCTGTACCCTTGTAACTAAAAGAGAAGAAGGGAAGAAGGGTTGGTGGCAGGACATTGAAGTTTTAGTCTGGAAGTTGATCGTTTATCCCTGGAATAATCATAATAACAACAATATCAACACTTTTATAGAGCTCAGTAAATATCAGCACCCATCTAAGCCCTTTTACATAGTCATTTAATTCTCTTGAGGGCAGTAAAAAGTTGTTAGTTTTATTATCTATCACCCTCCCCATCTTACTGATGGTAAAACTAACCACAGAGGTTAAGTAACTTGTCCAATATTACTAATGCACTAATTACTAATATGAGAAATAATGCAGGTAGCTGGGATTTCAACTTCAGCCTCTAGCTCCTAAGACCATATTCATACTTATTGTACAACACTATTTCTCCATAATAATAATAGCTATCCATTTATTTTAGTTCATATGTGCCTTGTTCTATGAGTTTTGTATCCTTACACCACCCCAGTGTGGTGGTTATAATCATTATTGATCTCCATTTACACAAGGAGGCACTGTAACACAGAGAGTAGGTACCCTAAATAGGGTCCCCTGACTGGCGAGGGTGCAGGTGCAGGAGTCAGATCATCTGCTAAATGAGGAAGGCTGGTGTCTGGGTCAGTCACCCGAGGAGAGTGGAAGATGATAGCTATGGGCACCAGTGGAAAACAGGAGCTAGAACTGCTCAGAGCCCCAGGGAAGGATGCCGGGGCAGCACCAAGAACACAGTGAGAGCAAGAAGCCATGAAACTGTGGTGCATCCACCAGTCCAGAAGAGAAGGGAAAGGATACATTGTGAAGCCTCAGAGAAGATGATAATAATAATAATAATAATAATAGTAATAATAATAATACACTAATGTATCAGTTATCTATCACTGTGTAACAAATCGCCCCAAAACTTCATCGCTTAAAAACAGCATTTATTGTCTCACAGTTTCTGAAGGCCAGAAATTTAGGAGTGGCTTATCTCAGGAGTTCTGACTTGGGGTCTGTCTTAAGATCACAGTCAAGGTGTAAGTTGGGGCTGCAACATCTGAGGATTGAATGGGGACAGAGGGCCCTCTTTTAAGATGACCCACTCATATCGCTGTTGGTCAGGAGTTCCAAAAGGCTGCTTTTTTAAGATGGTGGCCAGCTTCCCCCAGAATGAGTCATCCAACAGAGAGCTAAGAGGAATCCTTTCATGACCTAGATTTAGAAGTCTCATATCAGCACTCCTGTTTTATTCTATTTTTGAGAAGTGAGTCACTGAATCCAGCCCAAACTAAGGAAAATGTTTCAAAGAATTTGAACATATTTTAAAATTTCTCACTGATACATGGTGATTTCTAAAGCATACAACCCCTTTCGAACTCAAGGGTCTGTTCCCCCTGCCAGGAGGCTCTGGGTGGGAATGGTACACGGTTCCCCTCAGGACAGGACAAAGGGAGGTGAGCCTATTCAAGAGAAAAGCCTGAAATGAGGATGGTGCAACTCTGCAGCCCACAAGTTGAGGGACACATTTACAAAGAGCTGCAGAAAGGTGTAATTGTCTTCCCGTGTATTTTAGTGGGAGGCCCACAGCTAAAGTATGTGGGCCCTCTTTGGAGATGGATCCCTGGGTTTGCTGCTTTCTTGTTTGGATTGCTGAGCTGAAAGGCAGCGTCTGAGTTTCAATATGACCCTGCTTTATACCCAGACTTGCAGCTGAGCTGTCTGAATGGCAAATAAGAAGCCAGTGTCCCCACTAGCACAGGCCTCTCTATGATTATAAAGACACACAGTGCCATTCTTTTCTTTCTTTCCTTTTCATTTTATTCCCTCAGTCCCCTGTTCCTTTGTCTCAGACACACAGGTCGCTTCCCACTTCTCAGCAGCAACCCCTCTTCTCTCCCAGAAATGCAGGCCTGACCCTGAGAGAGCCTCGCCACTCCTTTGTCTCTCTCTCTCCACTGCACAAACCTCATCTGCTGCCTGCTGGTGCCTTTCCTGACCTCTGCATACTATACAGTTCTAGAGGACTCATCTGGAAATAATCTGATCAGCTGGCAGAAGGATTTTAATACTCAGCTAAGCCACTGGCAAAAATGTCCAGCAGCAAAGTCATACTATCTTTTATAAATTTAAAGTCTCTCTGGATCCTCTGTCTTCCCTCTAATGTCTCCTGGTCTGTAAGGGAATTCAAGATTAAGTGGGGTTTTGAGGAAAGGCTGTTCATAGGACAAATTTGGCCAAGACACTTCACTTCCCTGAACTTCTATAGTTTCACCTATAAAAATAAGCATGAAATGGATTAATCCATGTGAAAGAGTCTCTCTCAGTGCCTGGTATAAAGTGGTCGATGAACACTAGTTTTCTTCTTGCCTAGATTAAAATCATAGCGCTATCGGGAGGGAAAGAATGACTCTGTGGACACACACCCCCTACCCTGCTACTTGCCTGGGACATGGTGACACCTCACCAAGCAGCAAGGTCTGGGGTTGCAGAAAGCCTGATTGATGAATCAAAAACCTGATTCAGCTCAATTTAATTCTGTTCAGGAAAGTTGTCACAGATAACCAAACTGCCCTTGTATTGTAGAAAGCACCACAAAATGGAAGAGACCCCAGGTCATGAGCGAACTACTATTTTTTTGGTAGCCAGCACACTAGAGTCTCCTTGTTCTGCACTAACTCGGGAAAGAACAAATGTACTGTTTAACACAGGCTGTCCAGACTCCATTTTAGAGGGGTTAGAAAGCCTTTAGAAAGTAAAGTCTTCTGCTTCATAGATGAGAAAGCTACCATCCAAAAAGTTTCTTCCACTAAATATATTTTGAATATTTGTTGCGAGATACTACAGAGATATGAGATTGTATGTCCCCTCAAGCCAGGACAATAGTATTTATCACATTCATTTTCTCAGGACATTCTTAATGAGTAAATGAATGAATGAATTCTTGTTAAAGATCACAAATTAGTAACTGGAGGGCCTAGAACTAGAACTCCTGACTTCCCACTGTGTACTCCTGGGTAAGATCAGAACATTCATGAAAATAGCTAGGAAAACTCAAGCAGGTGTCTTTGATCAGCTCCCAGATGATTGATTTAAGCCCTTCCAGGGAAAATAAATGCAGTACTTGGGCACCAGCACATAAAGGATGTTCAGTTTTCCCAGTGTCTCTGGGTCAGTCCCTTCCTGGCAATGGTAATGACCTTACAAATGCCTTATGTAAAGGACCTGCACCTCCATTAACCCCCAAACAGCTCTGCTTTCATTGCCTCTTTGTTTCAGAGTCAAGGTATACAAAGGCCTTGGAACCAGAATTCTACCAGACAGCCAGTAGGAACCAGTGTACAATAGACTGAATGAAGAAGTCTCTCATCTACTCTTGAGGGACAAGAAAGAGAAACAGAGTGTCATTTCTTAGAGGCATTCTGGCCCATGATACCCAAAGAGTACTAAGTGTCTAAATTCCATTTCTAATCAAATGTCCCTTCTAGAGCTAGATACTACTGTATTTGCCAATCATGAAAAAACAGTTGATGTGTAGGCCTTTCAGACACCATTCAGCCTTTCTCAATCCGATTCCTCATCTGAAATTTAAAACACAAAAAATTACTTGATTGACTCTTCTCAGTTCTCTCAAGAGTGGCACAAAACCGGGACCATACTTTAGTCTGAGGGCAGCTGGTAATCCGTTAGCTACAGTGGGTGCCGCAGGCCATCAGGGCTTGACTCTCAGGAAACACCAGATGCGGGACATAGTGACCTCATACACCTACAAGTCATGAACATGTCTCAGTTGTCTTACCATGCCTGCACATGTGCGCACATGCATGTGCACACACAGGCACACTTTTTAATTCCTTTTTTCATGAGCTCTTAAAAATGAATGTACATTACCTCCAAAATTTTGTCAAAGGGAAAAATTCATTCATACTTATGTGATACAAAGGTATTATTTTTCTCTGTTTGAAAAACATAACAGGAAGATCAGTAAGTGTTTTGCAGATATGAAAATTGAAATCCAGATAGAAAGAGACTGCTGGTATGTTTGTAATGAAGAATATCAAGTGTTTTTGTAGGTAATTTCTCTGAAATATTTGAGAAGGGATCTCCTATCTTGTAAGTTATCAACAAACTGTTCCAGAGCATCACCCTCTTCAATGGCCTGGGAAGACACAGCAAAGAAAAAACATCTTGCATATTTTTCCAACAATCGCTAATTTTTTGTCTTTACTTACACTGCTTGATTTGAATCCCTTGTGTAAAACAAAAGTCAGTGATTTGTCTCCTATCATTTCCTATCGGTCGCTAGTTTGCAATTAGAAAATCTCTTTATAGTTGGTAAAATAAAACAGAACTTAAGAAGGAAATTACATGCCCTGGCTGGTGTGGCTCAGTGGGTTGGGTGCCAGCCTGTGAACCAAAGGGTCATAGGTTTGATTCCTAGTCAGGGCACATGCCTGGGTTGCAGACCAGGTCCCCGGTGAGGGACATGCAAGAGGCAACCACCCATTGGTGTTTCTCTTCCCTTCTTTCTCCCTCCCTTCCCCTCTGTCTAAAAATAACTTTTTTAAAAAAATTTTTAGAAAAGGAAATCACATGTATAGATTGCTTGCTAGGAGTTAGACATGATTTTAGGCGCTTTACACATATAGTCTCATCTAAGGTAAGTGGTTCTACTCTTTTCCTTCCAGAGATTAAAAATGTGAGATGCAGATTCAAACAGCCAATGGCAGAGCTGGGTTCCAAACATTCTCTGGCTCATACATTCAAAACTGTTTCAAGATTCAGCACATCTTCCCTCAATGATTACTAGAAAGTAAATAAGGACATTTTCAGTATTTTAGACTTGTACCCCCTGTTCAGCAGACAAAACTTCTGCCAAAGTGTAACCACCTTTAATTTCTCCTTCACATAAAGTCAAAAGAAATGGGAACCATCAAGGTGAAGAAACTAAAATGCATGAGTGACACTGTAACTTGATCTTCTTGCATGACTGACTCACATGCACCGTGTTGCCAGGACTGGTGTGCCATGTTTCACAAGAAATGAAGGAGGCCAACACTCAGAAAGCAGAAGCACCAATGTCCTTAGAATCCTGTGGTGGAAGAAAGGATCTAGAGAACATAGTCTGATGATTTAATTATATTCTTTTATTCTTTGTGGTGAGAACATGAGCTTGGCGCAGAATTGCTTTCATGTCTTTCTTCATTTGAAAATGTCATATTATCTGATGGTCTTAATAACTAAGTTCCCAGAAATTAGAAACATGTCCTTGTGTCTCAGCTAGAACAAATGTCTGAGTTCACTGTCATGCAGAGTTGAACCTCTAGAAAATCTACTGCCCTCCCCACCACCACCACCGCTGCTGCTCACAGAATTGTTTTGGGTCTTCCTCCTTGGCATGGAGCCAGCTGTTAGAAAAGGGAAAATGGTAACTAGGGTAATTTTTCTTTTCTCCAAAAAGATAATGCAGAGGCACTTTAAGAATAAGAGAAAGTCTTTCTGCTAAGCCATTTGCAAAAAAGCATTAATATTTATTAACTTTCATTCTGATGTAGAATGAATGTTTTATGATAAAAAAAAATGAGTAACAGCAAAATAGGAATTTCAACCACAAGCGGCCTACTCTTCCAGTGATAAGGAGATCAGGATGGAGTTAGCCAACCATTGTTTCCGTATTTTGGGGGACTCTATTCAGTAACACAGACAAAGAAGTAATAGGACACTGCTGCATGGAAACAATCATCAAAAAGTTCTGTGTTTTCTTTATCAACAAGAGCCAACGAAAATGAAGCTCTGAATGAATGTTATATTAATGCTACATTAACAAACAGGACATACATTAAAAGGAAATGAAGGAGATTTCAAAAGCTCACAATTACACATCTTAAATTTAGATTAAATCAACCCCCAAACAATTAAGAAGAGAAGGGTTTTTTACAATTTTGAACAAAGCATGTCTGTCTCAAGTTGTCCTATTCATTCATCACTATTTATTGAGTAGATTGATTGTCAGGCATGGACTGTAGAAATGTGGAGTTGCAAAATCAGCAAGAAGGTCTAAAAAAAAAGAAATGACTTTCATGAGAGCTTCAGTGTGGAAGACTGTCCTTACTAAATTACTTTGTAATTCCTTTAACAAACTATTCAATCTTACTGAGCCTTTCCATGGTGAGTTATTACATGCTGAAAATGAAAAATAGCATCTCACCTTTATAGGTAATGTATACACCGCACAACGGCACAGAAATGAAAACCCAACAGCATTTATTTCTGTCCTGTCAATTTTGATGATTCAGTACAGGGATATTTGTAAAGACGCCATTGGACAATTAGCTTATTGAATGTTCGTTTTTGTAGTCTTGAGGGAAGTTTCTGCCTAAGTATTTCAGGAGTAAAATGAAACATTGTTTCATTGTGTGTAGGCCATGTGGAAAGGGGAATAAGCATAGATTTGGGAATCAGACAGTCCTGGGTGTGAATTCTGGTTCCATGCACAGTAAACTCTTAGAAAGTGTACCTTACCTGTTTCTTCATCTACTAAATAAACATAACAGCCTCTTCCTTGTAAGATTGTTGCAAGGAATATAGATAATGAATACAAAGCAACTAGCTCACGATAGCTTTTACTTTCTTCTTATATCAAAAATCTGAAAGACCATACTAAGAATTGTTGTTTTAGGTAGTGTAATTCACCATGAAATTAAAATAACAACAACAACAAAAACAAACAAACAAGATAATGATGATCATTTTGAGCCTGATTCATATTCTTCTCGTGCAGTAATTATTTTACATTCAAGATTTCCACTTACATAGGTGCCTAATAAGAACCGTGTGGATTGGAAATAACAGAATTTCAGATTATTGAATGAGCTTAACAGAAAAATTCACCTTCTGGGTCCCCAGTCCCCACCATTCTCCAGAATCATGATTGTTCTACCATGTGCACTAGAGTATGGACATGATAAAGAAGAGAAAGAAAGAAACAAAGTAACTAAATTTTTTTAAATATATTTTATTGATTATACTATTACAGTTGTCCCATCTCCTCCCCCCACCCCCCTCCCTGCACACCCCTTCCCCCCACACTCCCCCTCTTTAGTTCATGTCCATGGGTCATATATATGAGTTCTTTGGCTTCTACATTTCCTATACTATTCTTAACCTGCCCCTGTCTATCTTCCACCTACCATTTATGCTTCTTATTCCTTGTACCTTTTCCCCCTCTCTCCCCACCCACCCCCCTGATGATAACCCTCTGTGTGATCTCCATTTCTGTAATTCTATTCCTGTTCTAGTTGTTTGCTTAGTTTGTTTTTGTTTCTGCTTTAGGTTCAGTTGTTAATAGCTGTGAGTTTGTTGTCATTT
>VMDR010031372.1:0-12061 GCA_007922815.1 Macrotus californicus | reverse complement strand
GTAGAGGAGTTTTATAAATGCTTGATACTTGTTGGATGGATAAACAAACAGCTAAAAGAAATTTTATCTGAGTGCCTAAACTGCCTTTACCAGCACAAACGTTAAGAAAGCCCCAGCATCCTCAGGTCACACATGCTGGAAAAAGGCCAGTCTCTCAGCCTCAGGAAAAAGTGGGCAAAATGAAGCAAGCCCTAAACAAGTCTACCACAGGGAATTTCCCTCCTCTTTTGTTGCTCTCGCTTCCACTGTGGCCCTCAAAATGCCATCAAGGCCAGTCATCAGAAGAGCAACAGCAGGAGATAGAAGAGTCACTTTTGCTGTGGCTACTTAGAGGTTTCCTGGGAAGCTGGCTTTCTCCCAACACATCGCTGCATGAGCGTGGGGGAGACAAGCTGGGACTCTGAAATCAGTGAGCCCCGAACCTGAGTCCAGGGTCCCCTTACTCGATGTGACACTTTGGGCAGATTACTTACCCTCAGTAAACCTTATCTGTTTCCTCACTCTGTACAATGGGGCTAACACTGGGTAAAGCACTAAGCATGATGTCGGGAATATCGGTAGTGTTCAGTGAGTGTTTTATTCCTCCTGCATCCCATTCTGTTACTCCTTTCTTTCTCTTCCTTGCCAGAACTTCTAGTCACATCACTGCCTATGACTAGTCAGAGAGCAGAGTGATCAGAAGAACTAGGTTTTAGGCAGCCAAGGACTTAGTGACAAGTCCAAGAGCAACCTCTGCAGCCCGACCAACAGCCGGGTCTTTTGAAAAGCACAGTTAGAAGCTGGTGAGACCCCGAAGGCTACGTAGATTCCTAAGAACGACAGAGGTGTGTGTGTACTCATAAAGTCGCTCATGACCCTTTACAAGAAAGCAGGTTTGTTTGTTTTTTGTTTTGTTTTGTTTTGCTTCCAGGACATCTCACATGGCACCTAGACTGCCAAGAGCCTGCTGCTGTTGGATCAGTAATGTCACCTGGAGAGCTGTGTGCCAGGCTGTGTCTAGATCTGTGCAGTCGGGCTTCACTCATTAGTGCCTTAGTCCCCTCGTGTGTAAAACAAAGGGGCTGGACTAGGTGCTCCCTAAAGCACCTTCAATTTTGTTTGTTTGTTTGATTTTTACACAATGCAGGACTCGATTAGATAGATGGGGGCTTCTTGAAATTTGGAGTGTCTGACTTGTAATCATCTTCACTGGGGAACCTTCCAGGGACAGAAACATGCTGACGGTCAGGAGGCAGAGCTTACTGGGAGGGAGAGTAAATCTTATGTCCTTGTCTCCCCATGGCCCTTTACTCAGCTCTGACCCAAATCAGCTCACATCAGCCTCCAAGAATCCCTAGAGGTTGCTAAGAACAGACAGGGAATATAATCACCTCCTTATTTTTTACAAAAGAAAAAACTGAAGCTTAGAGAACAAGTTACTCAAGATTTTATAGCAAGAAACTGGCTGAGCAGGACTGAAGCTCAGGCTTCCAGATCCACCACCCAGTGGCCCTCTTTGCTGCACTGACTATTCTCAGAGGCGCCCAGGCACTTGAGTGGAACCAAATGGAGGTGGAGAGGGTGGAAGAGACAGCACAAGGCATTAGATGGCGGGGGGAGGGTCATGTAGAATGTGGTCTGAGGGCCAGGATAGTGATCTGGGGACCCAGGTGAAGGAGAAAATAGGCCAGTTGACCCCACATGTAGGATTTTCAAACACATTATTTGAATGTCCTCTTCATTTGGGGGGTCAGACTCGCTGAGCTTTACCATGAGCTGATGATCAGCAGGGGCAGGGAGAAGCAGTTATGCTGGCTCAGTAACTCCATGAATCCCAAGAGAACCTTTAGCACTTAGGTTATGGGTTCAATCCCCAGTCTGGATACATATGAGAAGCAACCAATCAATGCTTCTCTCTCTCTTTATCTCTGCCTCCCTCTCTCTGGTTGGCATTTATAAATATGTGCCTCTTGGATCCAAGGGAAACCTACGCTGCCACTGACATCTTGCTACACAGCTCTGAGGAAACCATGTGGTGGGCTGCAATGTACGGGGCAGATCTGGGTTGGCAGCCTAGGTACTGGAATGATGCAGAGGCATGGAGAAGGATCTGGAAGAATCCTGTCAGGAAGTGGAAGAGGGAGGGTCTGGGAGAGTGTGGTGGGGGTGGTGTGGAGGAAGGGTGGCCCCCAGAATCTGAGGATCCCAGGAGTGGGGGGAGGAGGGCCAGGCAGCCAGCAGAAGGAACGAACCAGAAATAGAGGATTTCACATAAGCGTGCATAGCACTACAGCCCCAACTGGCTTAACCACCGCTGTCTGGAGCCATGTTCAAGTTTTAAGACTTAAGGTTTAAACGCTTCCATGATAGAGAAGGATCCCAGAAAAGTAAAATACACAAAGCTTAACCTCCCAGGGGGAGGATAAGAATGTTTTCATTTGAAGTTAACTGTGAAGAGGTATAGTTTCACGGAGTAATGGCATGGGGAGGTGGAGGGCTCGCCCCCTCAAACTCTTCCTCAGCACCACGTGTGGCTCTGGACAGTCCAAGGGGAGGCCAATAGGTGCGGTCCCTATCCCAGCTCTGAAGATGCCTCCCTCACCGGCCACTCCCCAGTGGGGAGGCAGGGGAGAAGGGAGACCCTGAGGTCGTCCATCTCTGCTGCAGACACCAGCCAAGCCCCTCCCTCCTCTCCTCAGGTTGGACTCCCACGGCACAAACTGCTGCTAGGCACTCGATGTCGGCTGCACTTCACCCACCAAAGTTCTTGGACTAATTTTTGTCACAAACTTTTGCCCAGTTTGAATACATTTGCAGGTGGAGTTCAAGAGGCCCTGATTCCAATTATGCAAGAGAAAACACAATGATGGCATTTGCAGGCACAGAAGGCTTTCAGGAGAGCACGCCTGACTGCTGTGGGGTGCTGGGAAAGGCACACCGCCTGTGTGAGGCTGGGTGCCCATGCAGTAGTCCCTGGGCCCCCTGCCCTACCCCACGACCCCAGGTCCAGGAAATCGGACTCTTTCAGTGTCGGCCCGAAGTCATGTCCAATGGGCAGAAAAAAGCTTTGCCCATCCATGGGGAAAGAATGAAGAGGTGGAACGGGGTACCAGGCTTCCTCTTTGATAGTCCATTGAAGAGGAAGCAATGAAGGAGAGCTGAGAGCCCAAGTCCAGAGCTGTTTACTCCAAATTGTGAATGTTTGGTAACTCTACCCAGAAGTTCTTATATTTCCAGTCCAATCAGGCTCTGAGTTCCAAAATGGCTGTTCCCAGAACCATTCAGGGAATGAAGGTATCTGACTGAAATATGAAAGTTGGAACAGTACTCCTGCCATCAGCCCTCATGCCACCTAAATAAAAATAAATTACTAATAATGCCCATTCCTGCTATACACACACATTATAAGAAAAGAAAAATTCCCAACTAGAAAAGCAAATGGCCAGACATATTAGAGTAGAGACCCTCTGAGCAAGTTGGCAAATAAACCAGGCCTTGACCTTCTCCCAGGGGGCTTAGGAAACCCTCCTGTGATGGCCACACATAAAGAGGAGTTCAGATTACACCCCGGAAAGGCAGTAATTGTCCACTGACCACAGGGACAAGCAGAGTGAGACCCACAGCAAGGGAAAGAACCACAAAGACCAGGAAAGCAGTCTAAAGCAGACATTGAGTTGTTTATTTGCCAAACAAGGGGAGAGTTTCGTATCATTAAAAAGATCAGGAAGATTGTCTGAACTGAAGGGTAATGGGGCAGAGATGGTGTAGACAAAAGCAAGTTTTGTCCGAACCCCTGATTGACTCAAAAAGCAAATTGTAAACCCTCTCTCGGGATTGGTTGAGGTTCCAATTTTGTGTCACAGAGGCACGGTCTGGGCAGGTCATGGAGGGATCTGTCGTGTGCGGCTGGCATACATGTCCGACCTCATCTCAGTGAAACTTTTCTTTGACACCTACTTTAGTGAAGAGGGGCCTCTGGGCTTCCATCGGTTGCTACGTGACTTTGTGCCCCTGACCCCAGCTCTCTTATCCTCCCTGTCTCTATTGGGTGGATATACCTCTCTCCTGGCTAAATAGATGAGAAAACCACATGAAAGAAGTTGGATAATTTTGTTAGCAGGTAGCTCTATTTTCTAAACAGGGAAAATAAGGCACAGAACCCTAAGCTCCAGTGAGTTGGGGAAGATATGATTAAAATGCTGCAGAACTGTGGGGAAAAGGCCAACTGGAATGATATAACCAAAGGGTAACAGCACTTTAGTTGAGGTGGTGGGATTGCAGATGATTGCTAGTTTCTTCTTTTCTGTATGGATTTTCTATGTTATTCTTTCCTGTAACAGTATTCTATATACATGAGGTCTGTCCAGAAAGTACCCAGCCATGTGATATGAAAAATAGAGCTGTTTATTGAAGAAGATATGAGATACAAGAAACATTGTACACAGGACAATGATGCCTCAGTCCCCTTCAAAGTAGGCACCTTGGGACCTCACACAGTTTTCCCAGCATCTCTTCCACTGTTCAAAAACACCACTTTGCAAAATCCTTTGTTGGAATCTCCATCAGCTGCTCCACCCTATTTTCCTGAATTTTATCAATGGTCTGAAATCCCTTCCCTTTCAAAGTGTTTTTAGTTTGGGGAAAAGCCTAGTCACGGGGCGCTAAATCTGGGTGGTAGGGTGGAGTCACCTGGGTGATTTGATGTATCACCAAAAAACTGCACCAGACGTGATGCATGAGCAGGCGCGTTTTTGTGATACAATCACCAGTTGCCCCAGCTGCAGCCATTTTTGTCGTGTTGCATCGCTCAGCTGACAAAGAACATTGAGGTAGTGCTCCTTACTAATTGTTTGGCCCGGGGGCTGTACTCGTGATGGACAACACCTTCCCAATCAAAAACCACAGTTAACGTAGTCTTTATCCTGCACTGTCAGTCGCCAATCTTTGTTGATTGCAGCCTGTACACATTCAACATTGTCAGGTGTTCTGCTTGTTGCAGGCCTTGCAGAACGTGGATCACTTTCAACAG
This sequence comes from Macrotus californicus, assembly GCA_007922815.1. NCBI lineage: Eukaryota > Metazoa > Chordata > Mammalia > Chiroptera > Phyllostomidae > Macrotus > Macrotus californicus. The sequence continues at coordinate 7,053 of VMDR010031372.1, read as the reverse complement.
ATTCTCGACCATCTTTGAAGCATTTGTGCCACACTTTTATTTGTGCTGCACTCATTGCATTGTCCCCAAAGTCTTCTGAATCATCTGAATAGTTTCTGCAGAGGAATGTTCAAGCTTAACGTAAGATTGGATGCAGAGTCGATGCTCTACTAAGTCATTTTGAATGCGGTGGCCACACAATACACATGCTCACTCAACGGTGTCTACCATCCCCACTGACTAGTACAGTGAAGTGGTCACTGTTCATGCTTGCACATGCGAGTCTACTCTCTTTGGCTGCCAGGTTACATTGATGTCACGCAAAATGTTATTAATAATGGCTGGACTTTTTCTGGCCAGACCTCGTATTCTGCAATTCTATGTGTGGTTTTGAAATATTTTTGAAAAATTTTTTGAAGCAGCAAGGATGAGCTCAAGGTCAAGCTGACTGTAGAGAGTCAAAGGGTGTGTGCTTAGCAAAATCAGGACATTCACTCAGAACAGGAGTTGAGCATTCAGGGCTTTCACCTGAGTCTGGTGCCCTCATGGGGGCCAGAGCCAGGAGCTCCATCAAAGCCAGGTAGGCCTGTCTCTACTCCCCCACAGCTCCAGAACTGTGGCAGTGCTCAGGGCCTCAGCCTGCCCTTGTACAGTGCACTCAAATCCTGACCAAGTGGCTTCTGGTCTTCTTGAGCAACCTCCTCTGCAAAACAAAAGCTCAGAGAGGGCCCCTTTGTTCTCTAACACTGGTGGTGGCACAATCCCACCTGGACTCTCTTCCTCTGGCCTTAGTGTCCCCTGGCTGGTATGGTCAGCAAGGCCAGCTCCCCCACCTCCTGCATCTAGGACCTGAGCCACACCAAGAAAACTCAAGTCTATCCTACTTATTTTTTAAAGCCTTTGAGTTAAGCGAGCCCACAGCTTCTGTTCTGTTGTTTGCCTACTTCCCCTGCTAAAGGAAATTAATTAACAAGCACATATCCACCCACAATATTCTGTCTGATAATATTCTTTTCTATGTCTTTTCTCTACTTCGTCAGTCCTTAGTCAAGGGGGAAGACATTATGGCTACTGTCAGTTTTTCAGCCCCTTGTCTCTGATCCTCACTGTTACCCCTCTTGCAGGCCAAGTCAGCTCAACCCTATGATCCTCCCTCCAGGGTCATTGTCTCAACCTACCCCATTGGATAGATTCAGAGGATCATCTTGGCCATTTCATGAGGGAAGGACTGTTTGTGAATTGGGGAACAATTGGGCTATCCAACAAATCAATCATGATGCTGAATTCATGCTGGCATGTCCTGATTTTCCATCTGGTAGAGAAGTTTTGCATGTGACCCCAGAAATTCTGGGAGTCCCCCCAAATTCTATAGAATTATTGTGGGTAGATATGTGGTTGTTAATTATGTTTTTCTTGGGAGGGGGACCAATAGCATTCATGAGATTCTCAAAGGGGTCCATGATCCAGAAAAATGTCAGGAACACTTCACGTGATGGCTCTGCCTCCTAAGTTAGACAGTGATTAGTTTCTGGAGAAAGTGTATCGTGGGCCAGAGAGGATGGTGAAGCTAGAGGCAGGGCAGTCAAGCGGAAGTTCCCATCTCCTCTCTCCTGGCTAAATGGATGAGATAACCACGATCTCCTCTTGGGTGGGGCAGCCCCAGCACACTTCAATGTGGTCATTGGGAAATGTAGTTCATAGAAGGGAGGAAAGCAACATTTACTGAGCATCTAGTTCCTGGCCAAGAGCTAAGCAGTCTATATGCCTTTTCTTGCTTCGACGCCAGACATTATGTCTCAGGTGAAACCTATTATCCTCATTTTGTAGATGAGGTAACAGGCTCAGAGAAGCCAAGAACTTCCCCTATGTCACATAGCTCACAAGAGACAACTGAATTTAAAACCAGGACTTTGTGGTCAAAGGATCATACCCTTTTCACTCTATTCTGCAGCCCTGTCACATCTCTTGTGTCCCTGGTGGGGTAGGGAAGACACCAACATGACACCTAACCTCTTGGAGAGTCAAGTTCCCATATCTGCATAATGGAAATTCAGTCTGCCTTTCTTGTCTGGCTGTTTGCTGGAGAGCAATTAAGGAGGTCAGGAGGCCCTAGCCAAATTCAGTTCAGCAGGCTCAGCTCTACTACTCCTTCCCTGACCCTCAGCTACCAGAAGAGGGGCTGGAGGTTAAGGCCAGTGGCCAGATATGCCCTCAGCAAGCACAGACCCAGAGAGCAGGTGACATCGCTACTTCCTCTCTACAAATTGGGGTGGGTCAGACACAAATGGGAGAAAGGCCCTGAGTGCAAGGTGCATTTGTGGCACCAAAGTTCCGAGTGAAGAGCCCTCACTAGGTGTGCGTGAAAACCTCCTCGCTGCGGCAGTTTCTTTGTTGAGGTGGCAAGGAGAGGACAGAAGCAGGAATAAGGGTGGCACCCCACCTCTCAGCCAGCACATTGTCTTCCCAAGAGAAGACCTCCCTAACCAGAAGGAATGGCACAGGCTGTCTCAGACAGGGGACTGCTGCAGCCAGCCTGATCCCACCCTGTGGCAGGCTTTCGCTCAGTACATCCCCCAGCCCCAGCTCACCCACCTGGTCCTGATGACCGTGGAGGAACTGGGCAGGGGAGGGCCCAGTTGTCTCTGGCTTCAGCCCAGTTGATGAGCGCTGTCATCCAAGAGCGAGGCACATGACAACTATACTTCAACAACAATAAGAGAGAGAGAGAAACATCCATCAAAAAAAACAAAAAACAAAAAGAGCGAGGCACAGACATGAGGAAGGTAGCATGGTGCCGAGGCAAAAGCTCTGCCCTGAAACTCAGGAGCCCTGGGCTCTTCCCCCGGCTCTGTCACCAACCAGCCAGAGGCCTTGGCCACGTCCCTCTCCTCAGCTGGCTTTAATTCACTCACCCCTAAAATGTAGGCTAACGCTAAATTTTCTCTGTGGTCCCAGGGAGTCCTAGCATTGTAATTCTGAGCCAATAACTGCAGTGCCTCCATCTGGGGGGCTGACTCCTCAGTTAATGACAACCATGTGGAGGCATTGCTGGGGGTTTCCCCTGATTCCCTGAGGTCTCAGGGGGCCTAGACCTCTGTGAAAGGTCAGGCCGTGGATTGCAAACAAGCAAGCTCATGGAATACCTATTGATAATATCTTGGATCAAGATGACCATCTGCAATGACCCTTTGGAATAGATCCAGAATTTGCATTCTGGACACTGTGGAGAACCATGTGAATCCAAGGAACAGCTCTCCCTCCATACGAGCCCTCCAAGGACATTCTGCTGCAAAGTATCTTGCATGTAATTACAAAGAGAAAGAAGTGGGTGATTAGTCTCTGAGACAAGACTTAGCGGGCAGTCTAACTAGCTGGATCAAGGAGCCCAACCTCACCGTGAAGGAAATTGCACTCCGTGGGATCAGCAACCTGGCACTGCACCCAGGAAAAGTAAGAGTGGGGGGACCAAATGGGAGTCAAGTGTCCGTCTCAGAAACACTTAATGTACCTCCCTTGGGTCTCTTAGTTACTCTGGGCTTAGCTCATTCCCCACCCCATCATTCTAGAGCAGTACAGCATCCAGTCTGTAGACTTACACAGCCTGGCCATCAGGCCTCCCACGCACCCTGAGCACCAGCCCCCCACATCCTCAGCACATCCAGCCCCTAGGTCCCCTGTGTCTGTTTCTCATAGGCATCATCTCTTTTCTCAAATAAAACCCCATCCCTGAAGTGTTGTTGCATGATCCCCAGGTGGTAAGTGATCTGTGCCTTCTTCCAAATAGTGAGAGTCTTTGAAAAGCCTGGTTCCCTTCTTAAAAGACCTCCTGAAGGATGAGTGGCATTTGAGAGTCCAGGAGGTGAAGGCCCTACAGAACATCATCTACCATGAACAGAAAGGACACCAAGCTGGTGTTTGGTAGCATTGCCAAGCAACTGCGTCCACTCATCAATGACGAATGGACCTGCGTCCCTGGGATTAGTTGGGAACAGTAGGGGCTGGGGCTGCAGATGAACCGTTGCAGCTGAATTAAGGATTCTGGGGCAGGGCTACAGGACTGTGGTGCCATAAGAAAGGAGATGTGGCTGCTTGAAGCAGTGCATTGGACAAGCCCCAGTTTCATCCCCTATTACATCCAGATGTGCCCAGCACACACTCGTGTGCTTCTCTCTTACCACACTTCCCTGAGGGAGCCACTGAAGGAAAAAAGTGATGCTGATATGAAGTTGGTTCTGACTCCCAGGATCTTCTCCTGCAGATGTGAAGGGTGTGGAGAGAGCTCGTGACTTCTAGCCTCCTTCCACATGGCACAGGGGCCCTGAGTGCTAGGAGCCTGGCTGCAAGCACCCAAAGGCTCAGAACCCTGAGCTTCCCAGACTGGTACCTGTTCTCCCTCCACATCATGTCCTCCTCACAGAACATGGAGTTTTTGAGCTGAAGGAACTTGACATCAGAGATGCATGCTTACAGTGCTCCCGTTCTGGCATCTATAACTTTTTAGTTTTTGAAGCTTGGATTTCAATGATTTTTGTGTCACTTGATATTTTTGCTTTAGAAGGCAATCGACCTGTTTATCTTCAGGCCGCAGGGTGTGACTAGCTTCTGTGTGCACGCTGTGACTTCAGTGTCAGTTCTGAAGGCACTGCCATTGCTCTTTGAGTGTTCACTTTCCCAGGCTCCTCCTCCTCCAGGAGCTCCCTGGTTTTACAGTTTTGGGATCCATTTTTCCCCTTGTTTGGCCAGGAAGCTGAGGCTTTCGTTACCCTGCAATGGCAGCGACATCTGTGACTGTGCCTACAATTGAGCCAAGTGGAATGACAGCAGAAAGGGGAAGTCAAGCAGCTGGGGTTTGTCCATCCTCTTGGGGCCTCGGCTCCTTCAAGGGCAGACTAAGGTTTCCCTTCCTCAGAGTTTTGGCTCCCATGGATTCCCACTGGGGCTTGTGTGGGGGCTGCAGTGTGAGGGAACAAGGGAAGGAAAAGTAATGAGGGATTTCCCCACTCTCCTGGGGCACTGTGAGCTCCCTTTCTGGCTCCTTGAGGTTAACTGGAGGGCTTCTCTTGGAGTTCTCTGCCCATCGTGCATGCTTCCGAATTTATTACTTGGTTTTATTTTATTTATTTTATTTTGATGCAATTGTGAATTGGATTGTTCTCCTAGGTTCCCTTTCTGATAGTTAAGTTACTGGTGTATAAAGTGCAACTGATTGCTGAATATTTATTTTGTATCCTAATACTTTACTGAAACCATTGATCAGTTTTAGATTTGGGGTTGAATCTTTATGGTTCTCTATATAGAGTAGCGTGTGACTTATGAACAATGACAATTTTATTCCTTCCCCTGTGAATGCCTCTCACTTCCTGTTTGGTTGCTGTGGCTGGTTCCAGGTGGCCTGAGAGCTTGATGTTAGCCGTGTGTTTGTCATATTGTGTGTTCCTTCTGTTCCCACTTTGCTGAAAGTTTTCCATAACTGTTGCTGGATTTTATCAAAACTTTGTTGCATCTACGGATATGATCATATGACTTTTATACTTTGTTTTCTTTACATGGTATATCGTGTTCATTGATTTGTGGATAATTTGCATCTGCCTTTGGGACCTTGATAGCTTTCCAGCACTTAATTTTTTTTTCTAATAAAATTAATAGTAGCAAATGTGTTTTGTTTTATATTGTATAATGAGATGTGCCGACTTTGAAAAGCGCTGCATAAACATTTCCCAAGTAAGGATGTATATGATGCTACAAAAGGGTGAAAGATCCCTTCAAAGTCAGAGATAAACTAACAAATTCTAATGTCATAGAACAGGAAAAGGCCATTAGTAGGTATCAGATTCCACGTTACAACCTTTAGGAAAAGACTTTTTTGTTGTGTTTCTTTGTAGTACCAAAGAAGACTATGCACAAGTATTTTCAAAAGCTAATAAAATATTTTCCCCCTTTTCCAGCTACAGAGCTGTGTGTGGCTGTAATTCTCCATATACTTCAGTCAAAACAACACATTGCAGCAGACCGAATGTGGAAGCAGAAATAAAAATTGAGCTGTCTTCTATTAAGACATTAAAAAGACTTGCAGAAATATAAAACAGTGGTTCTCACCAGGGCGATGTTGTCCTCATCCACCCCCAGGTGACATGAGGAGTTTAATGGCTGTCCTAACTGGGAGGAGGGAGTGCTACCAGCATCTAGTGGGTAGAGGCCAGAGATGCTGCTAAACATCCTGCCATGCACAGCACAGCCCACAACAAAGAATGATCTGGTCCAAGCTTTCGACAGTGCCCAGGCTGAGACACCCTGGTACAAAATGATGCCTCTCTAAGTTTTTTGTTTCAAAAATACTGGCGTTAGCATGTAATGGGCTTGTTATTTTTAAGTGACTTTATAGTTTTCTAATTTCACGGTTTTAATCTATAATTTAGTAACTACTAACAGATGTAACCCACATAAACAAAAGCTTATTGGTGTCCTCAATGACTGATGAGATTAGAGAGGGTTTCTGAGACTACAAAGTTCCAGAACTCCTGATATAGACAACAGAGTGTATAGATGACAAAACTGAATTTGCTGGGCAGCCCTACACCGCAGCCACTCTAAAGAAGGAAGCATTTCATGGCAGGGGTGCCCCAGGGCAGGCAGTTTCTTCTCAAGAAGGGAGGTCTAGAGTGAGGCCAAGTAAAGGGGTCAGTGCCTGGAGGAAGAAATACCAGTTGAAGCCTCTTCTGTGTCAGGGTTTCTGATCACCATTAGGAATGCCACCATGACTCAAATGCAGTCACCCTTCCCAAGGAGCTTACCATCCAGAAGGGAGGAGGGACACAGTACCTGAAGTTTTGGTTGAAATATGGGTAGGAAGAAGGGAAATCTGTGCATGGGGTGTATGAGATCAGTGGGGATGAGCCTTAGTTTAGGGCGGGGGCGAGGGAGGTTGAGACAGCCCGGGCTCCCTGGAGGAAGGGCCATCTGAGTGGAGTTTTGAGGAATGAGTAGGAATTTGGTCACTGAGAGCGGGAGGGGCACAGGAGGAGAAGGCAGCACTCCAGGCGGTGGGAGCAGCATAAGCAAAGGCACAGAGTTATG
>VMDR010031371.1:0-12068 GCA_007922815.1 Macrotus californicus | reverse complement strand
TTACAGCCAATATTGCTCTACCCAGAAAAGCTATCATTTAGAATGGAAGGGCAGATAAAGAGCTTCCCAGACAAGGAAAAAAAAAAAGGCTAAAGAGATTCATCATCACCAAACCGTTTTTATATGAAATCTTAAAGGGACTTATTTAAGAGAAAGAAGATGATCAAAATTATGAATAGCAAAATGGTGAAAATACATATCTATCAACAATTGAATCTAAAAACACAACTAAACAAAGAAGAAGAACAGAGACAGAATCATGAATGCAGAGAATGTTTTAATGATTGCCAGATGGAGGGTGGGTGGGGGAGAATGGGTGAAGAGGTGAGGGGATCAAGAACTTTTTTTTCAAATAAGTAGTTACAGAATAGCCACGGGGATGTAATGTACAGTACAGGAAATGGAGTAGCCAAAGAACTTATATGCATGACCCATGGGCATGAACAATGGTGGGTGGATTGCCTGAAGGAGTGGGGGGGTGTTTCTTGGTTCAGGGAGGCAAAGGGGAAAAGTCAGGACAACTGTAATAGCATATCAATAAAATATAATTTTAAAAAAGAAAATACAAGCTAAGATTAATGTGAAAGGGCTCTTAGAGGAGGAAGGAAAGCTATAGTTGCTAGAGGAAGTAATACTGAAAAGATGGTCCTCAACCCTGGCTGAACATTGCAATCACCCAGGGAGCTTTAAAAAGGGCTGATGCCTAGCTACCACACCCAGAGATTCTAATTTAATTGGTCCAGGGTAAGGGCTGTTTGTCAGAAATTTTAAAAGCTCCCTGAGTGATTCTAATGTGCAGCTCAAAGCTGAGGACCAGTGTTTTAAAGGAAAGACACTTCTGTTTTTGATTCTCTTTTCTTGTCTCCACCTATTTCTCTCCCCTCTGTTCTCAAGAGTCTTCCCCTCCTTGCTATTGACCAAGGCAGCCTGTGCCAAAGCTCAGATGGGTTGTGCTGACTGGAAGTCATGGGGTGGAGGTCAGCTCTCCCGGGTGTACCCTCCTGCCCAGCATCACAAGAACTCAGATCCACCTTCCCAGGCTTCAGTCTTTCCTCTGTCTCACTGAGTAAATTCCCATTCTCTTAGCAGCATATTGCATACAAAATAAAGCTCGGAGGACAGTGCTTTGAGTAGTCCAGGAAGCTCCACTGAGCAGAAAGACACAGAACAGGACAATTTGAAGTCCGCACAGGCAGAACATTTTTTTCATTCCCTTTATAGTTTACATCCAGTCATGAAAAGCCCTCCACAGGGAGAGTTGAGGTTTCTTTCCCCTTTGATAAGTGTGCACCCACAACACTGGTCTGTTGAAATGACAGAGTGAGGAGGTAAAACTGTTAGGCCCATTATGCCTTAAAAGTGAATCAATATTCTTTCAGGCTCAGATAAATTATTTCTGCTGAGACCCATTTGGAAATGTGAAAAGGCTCTAGCAGTGTCTACAGAATTCTACATTCCAGGCTGTCATAGCTTTCCCTCCTGGAGATCTAATTACCCTTAAAAAAAAAAAAAAAGGTATCCTTTTTAGTTTATTCCAACTGGAAATCAGCCAAATACTTCAGAAGCTGAAGAAACAAGTGTTTTTTTTCCTTTAAAACTAAACTAAACTGGGCCATAAGATTGTAGTGCTCTTGAATCTGGCACATACGAAGTTCTTGGTAAAGGTAGTTTTCTTTCATCTTTAGAGAGAGGGGAAGGGAGGGAGAAAGAGAAGGAGAGGAACATCAATGTATGAGAGATACATCGATCAGTTGCCTCTTGCATACCCCCAACTATGGACCTGGCCCACAACCCAGGCATGTGCCCTGACTGTGAATCGAACCACTGACCTTTCAGTTCACAGGCCTGTACTCAGTCTGCTGAGCCAAGCCAGACAGGGCAAGTAAAGCTGGTTTTATTATATAACGGTCATATGGGTTAGACAAACAATCAAACAAAGGCCGAGCCACTACATTTTTTAGCAAGTCCGTGTGCATCTGCCGCACCTGAAAAAGGAATGGTTATTAGGAGTTTGGAAATGACAGCCTGCCTGGTAGGTGGGGTAGAGCATCAAGGGTAGAATTGTCATGAGTTTCCTTCTCTTCTTTCTCTTTGAAGCCAGCCTGGAGCAGTGGTTCTCAAGCCACGGCGTGCAAAAGAATCATCCCCAGTTTCTGATTCAGTGGGTCTGGAGCGGGGCCTGAGAATTTACAAATGTAACAAGTCTAGGACCCCACCTTGAGACTTCCTGGCCTGAAGAAGTTGAAAAGAAGGCTGTTTTAGAACGCTGGAAAACCCACTTCCGGAGCTACCCCCAAGGGGCTGTGTCCCTGGAAACCACACTAGGAGCAGCCTTTATCTTAACTTGCAAAAAGCAGATGCCTTGTTCTTTTCACGCAGGAGTGACTCAAGCAAACACCATGAGATGCTTTTTACTTTACTAAAAGAAAATTATGTGAATAAAGATTTTTATGACAATTATTTAAAACACCATTTCTAACTTCTATATTTGGGCTGCTACACCTATTACTGTCCAAGGTCTCTGAATTTCTTTCTGCATCATTTTACTGCTCCCCTCTGCCCCAGCCCCCACAGGTGGCTTGACAGAATCTCAAAATGTCTTGATGAACAGCCATGTGAGATTTTATTAGCATTTAGGGTTAAACAGTCTTAGCCCCAGTTTTGCCCAGTCTAGCCACATTTCTCTCTCTCTATCTGCCTCTAGGCTTCCCCATCAATAAAAGGAGAGTTTTGGATAATAAGATAATATAAATAAATAAAAATGACAATGTAATGATATGTACAGTAATTTGGCACTTTGCACACATATCTCAGTTAATCCTTGTGAATTAATTATTATTCCCCCCTCCCATTTTTTCACAGAGACAGCACAGTCTCTAGAAAAGTACAGTCATTTTTGAGGACCAATATTAAAAAAATGGATGGAGGTGTAGGTAGGTACACTTTGCTTCTTCACACAACCAAAAGAAGGGCAACGACAAATTTAAAAACAAAAAATAACCAGAACTTCCCAAAAATCAAACTCTATGGAAGTCCAACAACCAAGGAATTAAAGAAGAAACATTCATCCAGACTGGTAGGAGGGGCAGAGACAGGCAACAAGGTGGAGAGGATGTACCACAAAGCTATGGCTGGAGGACCTTGGTGGGCAAGACTGCTGCTAGTGGACCAGGTGAGGCAGTGGCTGGTGGACTGGGGGGTCTCAAATTTGCATGCGGATAAGGTGGGAGGAACAACTGGGGAGGAGACAGACTGTACAATCCAGTGAGGAGATATAAAGCCTGAAAACTTCTGACTGAAAAAACCTGCGGGGGTTGAGGTGGCAGGAGAAACTCCCAGACTCACAGGAGAGTTTGTTGGAGAGACCCACAGGGTCCTAGAATGTACACAAGCCCACACACCTGGGAATCAGCACCAGAAGAGCCCGATTTTCTTGTGGGTAGCGGAAGAAGTGACTGAAAGCCGAGCAAGTGGCATCATTCCCTCTCAGACCCTTTCCCCACATACACCACCACAATGCAGCCACATGAGTGTCCCACCCTGGTGAATACCTAAGACTCTGCCCCTTACTACGTAACAGGCGTGCCAAGACAACAAAAATGGCCCAAATGAAAGAACCAATCAAAGCTCCAGAAAAAATACAACTAAGTGATGAAGAGATAGCCAACCTATCAGATGCACAGTTCAAAACACTGGTAATCAGGATGCTCACAGAATTGGTTGAGTATGGTCACAAAATAGAGAAAAAAGTGAAGGATGTAAATGAAATGAAAAATGAAACAAAGGAAAATGTTCAGGGAACCAACAGTGAAGGGAAGGAAACGGGGACTCAAATCAATGGTTTAGAGCAGAAGGAAGAAATAAACATTCAACCAGAACAAAATGAAGAAACAAGAATTCAAAAAAATGAGAAGAGGCTGAGGAACCTCCAGGATGTCTTGAAATGTTCCAACATACAAATCATAGGGGTGCCAGAAGGAGAAGAGGAAGAACAAGAAATTGAAAACTTATTTGATAACATAATGAAGGAGAACTTCCCTATTCTGGCAAAAGAAATAGACTTCCAGGAAGTTTAGGAAGCTCAGAGAGTCCCAAAAAAGTTGGACCCAAGGAAGCACACTCCAAGGCACATCATAATTACATTACCCAAAATAAAAGATAAGAAGAGAATCTTAAAAGCAGCAAGAGAAAAGGAGACAGTTACCTACAAAGGAATTCCCATAAGACTATCAGCTGATTTCTCAAAAGAAACCTTGCAGGAAAGAAGGGGCTGGAAAGAAGTATTCAAAGTTATGGAAAGCAAGGACCTACATCCAAGATTACTCTATCCAGCAAAGCTTTCATTTAGAATGAAAGGGAGGACAGGTAAAGTGCTTCCCAGATAAGGTCAAGTTCAAGGAGTTCATCATCACCAAGCCCTTATTATATGAAATGTTAAAGGGATTTATCTAAGATAAAGAAGAAGATCAAAAATATGAACAGTAAAATGACAAACTCACAACTACCAACAACTGAGCCTAAAAAAACAAAAACAAAAACAAAAAAGAACTAAACAAACAACTAGAACAGGTACAGATTCACAGAAATAAAGATCACATGGAGGGTTATCAGTGGGGAGGAGGGAGAATAGGGGAAAAAGTACAGGGAATAAGAAGCATAAATGGTAGATACAAAATAGACAGAGAGAGGTTAAGAATAGTGTAGGAAATGGAGAACCCAAAGAACTTATATGTATGACCCATGGACACTAAGTTCAGGGAATGAGGGTGGGAGGAGGGGTACAGGGCAGAGGGAAATGAAGGGGAGAAAAAAATAAGAAAACTGTAATAGCATAATCAATAAAATATATTAAAAAATAAAAATAAAATAAAAAATGACCACATGACCTGGCCTTTGTGGCTTAGTTTGTTGGAGCATCATCCAGTAAACTAGAAGGTTGCAGGTTTGATTCCTAGGCAGGGCACATGCCTAGGTTGCAGATTCAGTCCCCAGTCAGGGTGCATATAAGAGGCAACCTGTAGGTGTTTCTTTCTGGCATCAATGTTTCTCCCCCTCTTCTTCTCTCCTTTCCCCTCTCTCTAAAATCAATAAGCATGTCCTCAGGTGAGGATTAAAAATAATGGCCACAGAAAATTCTGTGAAAACTGCCACTGAAGACATACATAGTACTTTATATTACTCAGTGTCCCTTATATAATGTGAAAACTTCCTCCTCAAATTTAGTGCCCCATAAATATGTCACTCCAGTTGATCATATGTAAGACAGAATGAACCTCCTAACCCTTTATGTTTTTCTTTTGTTCCAGCTGCTAGGAAGCTTAGATCTAATTATGCCAAGATTATAGTAACCATTTAAATTTCAAATTCCTGGTAACATTATTTCTCACATCTTCTAAGTCCTAATGCCTACTATCTTCTTACATAGGTTATTTGTGATTAGGGTGACATTGTAATTAACTATCTAAATGGGACCCTTTTCAAAGTGAAAGGGACCATCATTAATAATTACTCATATGTCAGGGTGACAGATGTAAACCAGGACAGTTCCAGGATGATGGGTGGTCACCCTGCCTATAATTGGAAATAGACTCAGTGAAAATTATCTACAAAGGACAATGTGGTCATGTAGGTACAGCAGTTTGGGGTGTGATCCATGCAATCAAGTCATATGGTGCTGAAGATAGGTTATAATTTCTAGGAAACAATAGCAACACAAAAGATTCTGAATGTGTTTGCAAGTCTGGGAGGGAAAGGGCATAGTACTGATGGTGCACCCTCTACCACTTCACTTCCCAAAGCCCCTGCCTCCTAAGCACCAGGACCTCATGTCCTGTGGCTGGCTGCAGCTATAAAATTCTTGTAGGAAGGGCTTAGTAAGGCAATCTGTTTAGAAGGGAAAGAAGCAGGGGAGCCTTAATCTGAATTGTGTGTGTGGCTTGTCCCACTCAAAGAATGGGGAGAGTGCAGGGTAAGTGGAGGCAGTCTGGCTTCCTCACCCAGGTGTCTGGGTAGCTGAGGGAAGCAGTGTTCCCATAACCTTGAGAATGGCCTGATAAGAAGTTCTCACAGCCTTGAGACTGAGTCCGGTAAAGTGCTCCCATAACACTAAGTGGGCTCACACGTACAGAATTATGTTATGTTGTATAATTCCTGGCATCTTGCCGGCTTTGTTCCCCTCTAGTACTTACACAGTAGGGACTCCCTGCTGGGGGCAGTGATGATGACAGACACGCAAGGGGACAGGTGCCATGATGGGTACCACGCTGGGGAGCGGGGGCCATGACATGAGACATGAAGAGAGACACACAGCTTGCAGCGGGCGTGACTTGCCCAGCCGTGAATAAAGGCGTGCCCGACATCCCAACGGCTCCGTGAATGTATTTCTGTCTGCTCAAATACCATGAACCTGTCAGGCCTTGAAGGGTCACAGCACTGGTGCTATGGATGAAGATGGTAGAGCCCTGAAAAGTCAGTCAACAGGCAGTCCTGCTGCCTGCCACCCTCACAAGGCATGTCACCCAACATCTGCCTGCTCACATACTGCTAAGCTCTCCCCCTCCACCCACCCTACAGAAAACAGGACCATGAAGGCACAGGTGGAGGCCACCCAAGGGCTGGTGATTTTAACGGACAACTGGGTGCCCTCGTTCATCCTCGACACACTGCTCAATGCCTTTCCCACCTTTCCCTTTTCCAGTCACAGAGGCAGTTCAGCTTGTTGTGGCCAGATGAGTCACAGGTGAGGGGTGGGTTGAGTCCTGGGTGTTACAAGAGAGGAGGGTCAGGGACGGATGTGTTTGGTCCATGGTTGGGTCTGAGAGGCCAAGTGTGCTCAGCAGGGCTTCCTGGAGCTCCCTCTGCCAGTCCTCCCCATCCCTTTGCCACACTCTGTTAAGCTCCGTCCCCCCCATCAGAGCAAGAAGGATCCTGGGCCTCACCTAGGCTGAGGAAGCCTCTTGGTCTCTTCCAAGAACCAACGATAGAGGGCGAGCTTCTCCAATGTCAGGCAAGCTGCCGCAGAAGGAGAACTAGAGCTTCTGCTTACATAGCACTGTCAGAGGCAGGCCAACGGGCTCTGATCAGAGGTGGCAGCCCCCAACCAGCCCTCTTGAAGGTGCAGCTCTGAACAGATGAGGAGGCTGAGTCCACCAAGCCCTTGCGGAGAGGCAGCCCCAGGCAGGAGGGTGAGATGAGGGGAGGACCTTCCGATGCTGTGCTCTTTGGGGAGCCAAGTGCCTTGGGATCTGAGGAGCTAACTGTTTTTCAAGGCTGGGAAAGACTTAATCCAGGTAGAAATTCTTTCCACAAGAGATGGAACTTCTAGGAGCAACAACAGCCTGTGCAGTCTGGAGAGCACATGAGGTAACGTGTGTGCATTGTAAAGTGCTACTAATGCCCGTTTTTAATTGGTCTATTAGTCTCTGCAGATATGGACACTCTGCAAGGGAGGCCCAGGTGTTCCGTAAGAGTTATCTTGGGCCAGAACCCAGCCTGTGGTTCTCTCTCCCTTGGCCACGATTTTCTTAAGGGAGCCTGGTTTTTAGGGTGACTTCCAAAAGGCTGTTCTATAATCTTTAATTTTCTGGTCACAACCTACTTTCAGCTAGAAGCCAGAAAGGCTTGTTCCACATGGAGGTAAGAACACTGAGGTTTAGGGAGTTTAAGTGCCTTGCTGAGACCTGGCTAGAACCTCTAGCCTGCTCACTCCCAAGGCACTGCTCCCACACTACATCTGGCTGCCTCTACTCAAAGGAGAGCTACTTGCCTTCCTCAGCAAAAAACACAGAGTTAAAGAAAGCTGTGCTGGAGCTGAAAAGTTTCAAACCAGGCAAAGGCCTCAAAACAAAACAAAAACAAACAGAAGTGGGTGGTAACTCTGAGCCCAGCAAACAGTTGCTCAGTCACTGAGGCAATGCCAAACTCACCTCCATGTGCTCTCCAACTTGGCCTTTGGAGTGGGCAGATAGGTCACTGCTTAACTTCATAGCACCTCAGGGTTTTCTTTGCCTCGACCAAATGGCAGACCTCAGCAGGGGCTGGCTGTGCCCCACTGGTGCTGCACGTGTCCCAGGTGAAGTGCAGCCTTTCGTGTCTTCATCTGGAGAACAGAGGAATGGCTCCACATACCGCCCAAGGCAGCCCGGCAGGTTTACAAACATGGCAGGTTGCAGCCCTCCCTCTTCTCATCGGGAAGAATAGCACAATCCACTGCTGAACTGTAAAATGACCTAGAGGTCCCCCCTTGACAGACTGTCCAAGCTGGGCATTCTCAGGGGCTACAAGTCATGCTGATGCTGTCACGCACAGTGAAGGTCTATGTAATGGCAGCACCAAAGTGTTCAATGAAAATGTTGAATTTGACCCCCCCAGCTGAGCACTAGCTCTCTCTACAGCTTGAGTATGAGCATCTTGAAGACAAAAGCAATGGCAATTTATCCCTGATACGTGCGGCCCCACGAACCTGAACATAAGGTGGATGATGGATGCTTTCGGAAGTACTTGTCCGATCAAACAGACTTCTTCCTCATCTCTGCGTTAAGACTTAGCTACCTCTGTTGGGAAAAACTCTTTCTCTGGATGTAACAAGTCAACATTTTGAAACACAGTAACCATTTAAAGGCATCTGGTTTCTTTGTTTGTTTGTTTTAATAAACTCCTGAAGAAAAGGCCTTTGATGAGCACAAGTTATTGCCATATTTCTCCTCTCGAAAACCTACATTTCTCCTTCAAGGGAGTACCTTCCTTGGTGTGTTTCACCACAATTGAAATGCAAGATTATGTCATGAGAATAGGCTGTTTTTCAGCTATTATTGATTTTTTTAATTGATATTTTTTTAGAGAGAGAGAAGAAGAGAGAGGCAGAGAGATTGATTCATCATTCCACTTATTTATGCATTCATTTGTTGATTCTTGAATGCTCCCTGACAGGGGATCAAGCCCACATACTTGGCATATCGGGATAACAGTCTAATCAACTGAGCTACACTGCCAGGGCCCAGCTCTTAATAATCTTGAAATCATCTATAAAGTATCAGGGAAATGGAATAAGATAAAATATTCCTGAAATGTTTATGTGTTTTTGTTTTTGTTTTTTTTTGCTGGTGATGGAGTCAAACTATATTACAAAGCTTTAGTAAACAAAATAATATGGTATTAGCATAAAAATGGACATATAGACAAAGGAAAGAGAGTAGGAAGCCCAGCAATAAACCCATGCATACATGTTCCACCAACAGTTGACAAGGACACCAAGAATACACAATGGGGAAAAGACAGTCTCTTTAATAAGTGGTATCGGGAAAACTGGATGTTCACATGTAAAACAATGTCATTGGAACCCTCAAACTGTACACAACATTCAACTTGGAATGGATTCAAGGTTTAAATGTGGGTCTATTCTGCCCTCTCTTTCGTTATCTGTACATCTGTTCTTTCATCAGCCCCACACCGTCTTGAACGCTGTCACTATATAGTTAAGACTTGAAGTTGAACAGTGTCCACCCTCCGACCATGCCCTTCTTCAACACTGTGCCGGCCACTCAGGTACGTGTGAGATTTTCACAGGTGGAAATGGAGGTGAGAACACTCAGGAGAGGAAACTAAACAAAGGCTTGACAGAGGAAAAGGGGAGAAACATTTTGAGGACCAGTGAGTAGTTCCAGCTGTCTGTACCCTAACTTTATAAATGTAGTTATGGCTGTGTTTTCTAGAAAATAGATACTTCCAACAACAGATGGAATTGTCCTTCCCTATGAGGACTGTGAGTACCCAGGCCTAGAGCAGAAGAGAGGAAGGAGACCCTGGAGCAGCTTGTGGCCTGGCTGTCAAGGGCATTTGGCCAGCCATGGAAATCAGGAGTCTTGATTTAATATCTTGTTGATAACATGTCTACCTTTCAGCCTAAAATGAGGACAGATTGAGAAGCCTCCCCAGGGTTTTCGAGCTACAGGGAGTTGGTGGTATTTGGGGAAGGCACTGATTTGGAGATGGCAGACCTGAGTTCTAGCTTGGGCTCTGCCATTTCTGGCCTCGTGATATGGCACAATTCATTTACCCCTCTGGGCCTCAGCTCCTTCTTCTCCACGGTGGGGTGATGACAGGTGACCTCTCAGTCGCCAGGAAAGATCTAAGAAGCAATTCGGTAATGTATATGCAAGCACTCTGCACACTTTGAAACACTGTGCAAGTGTAAAGGGTTATGAAACTGAAAGGGGTGACCCTTGAAGGAAAGGTATGTCCGGTCTGCAGCATGTAGTCTGTCACCACATGTCACTTTTCTGTTCCCTTCCCAAGTAGCGGGGCCTGCACCTTCTTGGTGAGTTTGCATAAATTATCAGGAGCATCATCGAGTATGCTCCATCTATGGACCTGGCCCTGCCCTCGATTTACCTTCATTTATTTGTAAATTCCCCAAAGTGAAGGACCTACTATTTCTCTGCATGCCTGCAGTGCCTAGCACAGTGTTTTGCCTATAGGAGACATTCAAGGAGTACAATTTTGGTTTTTTTAGAGAACATACTGGGGGAGACTTTGCTTGATAGGCATTTATATGATGAACTCAGCTGACCACAAGCTTAGCATGAATCAGGAGACATAAAAGTACGTGTGCAATGTCTACTAAGGGAGATGCATGCATCCAATGACTCAGCCTTTCCAGTCACAGCTGCTGGCCCTTGAGAAACTCCCACACACAACCTCAAGGACTCATGTTCACGAGTGCTCACTGTAGCACTGTCAGGGAAAATCGTAAACAACCTAAATGCCCATCAACCCGAGTATGAGTAAACACACTGTAGAAAATTCAATGGATTGCTAAATAGTTCAAATGAATCAATATAGCTAAATCTCAGAAACTTAAGTTATAGAAAATTATATACCATGTGTCACAATTTGTGTGGTTTAAAACATGCAAAACAATGCTATCCATTATTCCCTGATTCATACATTTAACTATGTAACAGCATGCATGGGAAAAATAAACACCAAATTCTTAATGGTTTCTCCAGGGGCAAAAGAGGGAGGGGAGGGTGAAAGGAAAGTCTGGGGGCTTCAATTGCAGCTGTGACGTCTAAACCAAATGTGGCTTTAAAAGTCTGAAGCAAACGTGGCACCATATGAGGTTGTCAAAGCAGAAGGGTGGGTCCTTAGGTAATTACTCTAGCCAGTACTTTTTATACACCTGATAGATTTCACAGTTTGAAATGCCCTTTGTCAACAAGGGCAGGGACAGGGCCTTGAATGAAGCTTAGGCTGAGTCAATAAAAACGTGTGCCCCAGACAAGAAAAGCAATTTTGGCTTTTGGAGTCACCAAACGTGGCTCCGCCTCTTAGTTTTGCTGGGTGGTGCCCTCACACGCCCCAGAGGGACCTGACAAACTGGAGCTCAA
The DNA here is from genome assembly GCA_007922815.1 of Macrotus californicus. NCBI lineage: Eukaryota > Metazoa > Chordata > Mammalia > Chiroptera > Phyllostomidae > Macrotus > Macrotus californicus. Next base: position 681 of record VMDR010031371.1, on the reverse strand, counting down.
GGGGGCAGGGAAGAGCATTCACGGAAGGGCCCGGAAACCGTCTCAAGTAAGGAAAGTGGAAGGGAGGGGACACACTGAGCTTGGCGAAGGGAGGCCTCACCTGGCACATGACCACAGTTTTCAAGCCCCTCAGGTTGGGCAGGAAACAGACATGACCCAGGTGATCCCAAAGTAGGGTAGAGGCTGAGAGGAAGAGGAGGCTGATTCAACTCACCCTCAGTTACAGCTGCTGGACACCCCCCAGCTGCTGGGTGACATCGGAGCACTCTCCGCCGCCAGTGACAAGGAAGCAGAGCTGATCTTCCACGTTCTGGGGATGTGGCTGGGAGGGTTCTTGCCCTGTGTCAGAGGCTGGCTAGGTAACTTACAACATCCTTTCTAACACTGAGATCCTCATATTTCAAATTTGTATGAATCTATAGATTAAAACTACAACACAGCAGTTATTTCTTAGTGTTGACATTTCCAAAGGTAACAAATTATTCTACCATTGTTTATTACATCTTCTAGGGATGTCTCTCTCTCTCTCTTTTTTCCCTCTATTTTTCTCTGAGCGTGTCTCTGTTGCTGGCAGTTTAGTCCCTGCTTATAGATCTTTCTTGCATCTCTTGTGTCCCAGGTATTTATTTACTCAAGAGAAATATAAACATATGCCCAAATCAAGGTACTCCATTCCTATAT
>VMDR010031370.1:0-12072 GCA_007922815.1 Macrotus californicus | reverse complement strand
GTTTTTCTTCCCATCACTGTTGGTTCCCTGTACATTTTTCTTCATTTCCCTTATTGTATCCTTCATTTGTTCATCTAATTTGCGACCAAATTCAACCAAGTCTGTGAGCATCCTGATTACCAGTGTTTTGAACTGTGCATCTGATAGGTTGGCTATCTCTTCATCGCTTATTTGTATTTTTTCTGGAGCTTTGATCTGTACTTTCATTTGGGCCATTTTTGTTGTCTTGGCACACCTGTTACGTAGTAAGGGGCAGAGCCTTAGGTGTTCACCAGGGCAGGGCGGCCACGTCGCTGCGTTGTGACGCTGTTTGTGGGGGAGGGGTCCGAGAGGGAACAATGGCGGCCGCTCCGCTCCCTGTCGGTTACCAGTCACTTTCCGCACTACCCACAGTCCAACGGGGCCCCTCTGGTGCTGGCTCCGGTGCCGATCCCCAGTGGGAGGGCTGTGCACACTCCAGGACCCTGTGGGTCTCTCCATTCTCGTGAATTCTTTCCCAGCCCCCTCACAGGGAAGGTTCTATTTCTCCTCAGGGACATCCAGGCTCAAATTTGCATCTGTTCATTCATTGGCTCATTTATTCAATTATTTGACAAGCACTGCTTGGGCACCTGGCACTATTTTGGGCTCTAGGGTCACCTTGATGAACAAGCAGCCACACTATTGGCCCTCGCAGAGTTCACAGGCAAATTTCAACCTGTGGCAAGTGCCACAAAAGGATGAGTGAGGTGCCAACAGAGCTGGTAATGGGAGGAACTGCTACAGTGACAGGCTCTGAGGATGGGGTGGATGTGGGGGCAAAAAGAAGGGTGAGGAAAGATACTCCCAGGGCTCTGGCTCATATAACTGCAGTCAGGGGTGTCCAACCTGTTGGCATCTCTGGGCCACATTGGAAGAAGAAGTGTCTTGGGCCACATATTAAGTACACTGTGGCATATAATCATAAAAAAGTCATAATGTCTTAAGTAAATTTACAGTTTTGTGTTGGGCTGCATTCATAGCCATTCTGGGCCACATGTAGCCTGTGGGCCGTGGGTTGGACACCCCTGCTGGGTAGTGGCCTTCCTTGGGACATCCTGGAAGAGTCCTGCAGTGGAGGGGGTGACAGACATCATGTAGACCACTGCACGACAGTCAGGCACACAAGAGACAGCCCCAGGCTGGGCTATGGTCTGTCAGTTGTCATGGAGGCCACATGTGGCCAGAGCCTGCCCGGCTCCTCCAGAAACCTCTGCCACCCCCAGAAAGACGCACAGAGGCAGCCTGCAATCTCACACAGTCTCTTTGTATTTTGTTCTTCGTTCTCAGAAGCACATTCTGGGCAGCGTCCCACATCCCAGGCGGCAAGCCCCCTCCGCCTTGCTGGCCAGGAAGGTGCCCTTCCTTTCTCCCCTGAAAGCAAGAGTGGGTCGTGTGGAGGAGGGAGGCAGCTCTGGGCAGGCATGCAAATTCTTTCTCACACTGTCTCTTTCCCACACACACAGACACACGCACACACGCACACTCATGATCATAAGCACTATTCTGTCTCTCAGGATTTGCTACCCAAGAGTGTCCAATCATCGTTCTGGAGGTTGGAAGTCACTTTATTTGCCTAAATTGGGTTAAGAAAAAACCCAGTATCTGCACTCAAGAATGGAGCCCTGCTTTGCTACACTGCTTCCTCCAACCCCCACCACTCACCGACTCCTAAAAAAAAAAAGAATTATTGGGACAAGTGCATTTTACATAGAACAAAATGAGGGGACTAAGCCCCACTTCCAGGTGGACATGGAGCAGAACAGGGCAAAACAGGGCACGTGTGGAAAAGTCCTCAGAGTGCAAACTCTCAGGAGGAGCAGGAGCTGTGGGGTGAGGTGTGTATTCACTTCCTGGGGTTCCTGCCACAATTATCCACAAACTGGGCAGCTCAGAACAACAGGAACGTGTTGTCTCACCACTCCGAAGTCCAGATGTCCAAAACCAAGGTGTCAGCAGGGCCACACGCCCTCCAGAAGGTCATGGGGAGACTCTGTTCCTTGTGTCTCCAGCTTCTGGCAGCTCCAGGTGCTCCCTGGCTTGTGGCTGCGTCACTCCAGTCTCTGCCTCTGTCTTCACACAGGCTTCTCCTCTGCGGTGTGTCTCTGTTGAGCACACTTGTCATTGGATTTAGGGTCCATCCAGATAATGACCCCACAGGTCTCTTCACCCTTAGATTCTCAACTCTGTCTGCAAAGACCTTCTTTTCAAATAAGGTCACATTCACTGGTCCCAAGCATAATTTGTACCTTTGTCTGGGAGAGCCACTGCTCAACCCCCTACAAGACGAGATGTTCACGGAAGGAACATGGTGGGTGAGAGGCAGTGGTTACATTTTCTTTCTTTCTGACTTGGCCTTGGTGCTTTGTGGTGAGGACCACTCATTCTAGAACTGTACTGAGAAACCCATCACTCGTTCAGGCTCCCACCATTTTTTGAGAAGAAAACAGAGGCATTCTGGGAAATGCTGGTGAGCCCCAAGGGCCTTCCCAAGGATGCAAATGATATCCCCCTTCAGACCCTATTTCTAAGTCCCTTGATTTGAGGTCCCTTTGCCAGCCACCGCAGGCCCCAGCTGTCTCACCCTCTGTCAGACCGTGTGACTCTGGGCATTGATCTCATCTGAACCCTTGACAAGCACCTGCCGATGGCCCGCTCCATGCTGAACCCCAGGCTCATGAGAACACTCACTCGGCAATGAACCCTGCTCACAGCCTTGGCATATTTGCCTTGGAATGGTGTGAAACTCCCAGGTTTGTGGGGACAGGGGAGTTGTGAGTGGGAGTCTAAAAGTCAGTGCAAGAAGCTGAAAAATCCCTCTGGCAAGAATCATGCTCAAGAATATCCTTTAAACCACTGACAGCCAGACCTTGAAGCTCAAAAGCAAAAATCAGCTTGTTGCCTTGTGCAGTAGGTAGGGTCTCCATGACCTACGAAGATCTAGTTTGAAAATGGGGGTGGGGAGAGGGAAGAGGGAAATATGTTAACAAGATTTTTCTCCTTTATTTCTTCACCTCCAGATTTTAAAGTCGGCTTTCCTAAGTTACAGGCATGTGTGTGGCCACTCGTTAGTCTTCTCATGAATGATTCACCCTCACTACAAGGGCCCTGATGGCAGAAAGAGATCTCCCCCCAGTCCTGCCCTTGAATGGGCCAGGAAGCGGCCTGTGCAAGGCTGGCCACAGCAGGGGCTGGATAAGGGCCTGAGGGGAAGAAGGGAGGCCAGGGAGTGAAGCCCACATCCATGGGTCTCTCTACTCCAGGTGACCCTATAGTATTTTCCCAGAGATTGCTCCCACCAAGAGGGTCTGGGTTGAGCTGTTGAGAGAGAGAGAGAATGGGTCAATCTATTGCCCAGACCCAATGCCTTCCCTCTAAGTTAAATATACATCCACAGTCATGACAGGGACAGACAAAGGCCCACACCATCTAGTTCTGAAGTCTCAGGTGGCAGCCATGTGCAGAGAGTCACTGTGCCCCGTGCCTGGCACAGAGCTCAACACATAGTAGGTGCTCATTAAATGTTGAATGTCTGAGAATGCTCAGGTCTGCTGACTTTAGTCAGGGCCCTGGGGCTCCCTGTACTAGTCAGAATTCTCCAGACAAACAGAACCAAAGACATGAGTATATATATAGAGAGATTTATTTTAAGGAATTAGCTCACTTGATTCTGCAGGTTGGCAAGTCCAAAATCTGCAGGGTAAGCCGGAGACCCAGGGAAGAGCTGAGGCTGCAGCGGGAGTCCAAAGACAGTCTGCTGAGAGGGTTCCCCCTCTCTCCAGGGAGGTCAGACTTTTTCTCAAGGCCTTCACCTGATCAGATGAGGCCCACCCACATTGTGGAGGACAATCTGTTTTACTCAAAGTCTACTGATTTAAATGTGAAGCTCATCCAAAAACCGCCTTCACAGAAACAGCCGGGATAATATTTGACCAAATATCTGTCTGGGCACAGGGGCCCAGCAAACTGCACATAAAATTAAGCATCACTCTCCCCCACCTCTGCTCCAGTGAGATGCTCTGGGCCTCTCTCTCATTCTCTCTGCCATCCCCTTCCAGGGTGGGTTGACCCTGAAGCTCTCCCCTGCCCTGTTCTACCCACAGAAGCCCCAGGGACTAAGGACTTGAACTCCTCCTTTCTGGACCTTTCTACTTCCAGCCAGGTGGATTCCATCACTTTGGCAGCTCCCTGATTGACATACCCCCCCACCCTCGACAGACCCTCTAAATGGCATCAAGTGCTGTTGGCTGTGCCCTGGGAGTGGGAGTGGCTCCCCCTGCCCCTCCTCCTGCTCCTCCCTCCCCTGCTGTATGGTTGCCACACCAGGCAGGAGGCAAGCCTTAGAGAGGAGCCCCTTACCTGGCTTTACTTTCTTCTAGAGCTTAACACCAAGTGAAGTTATATTATTGCTCTACCTGTTTGTTGTTTGTGCCTCTCCTACCAAAACACAAGCTCCAGAGGGGACTTCACCCCCAGGACCTAGCCCAGCGCCTGGCACAGAGAGGGGCTCAGGGTATTTGTTGATCGGATGAAGAAGATTCACTGAACTTCTCCTTGGTTCAGCACATGTTGTGCCAAGGTGTGCGCACAAGCTAGTCAGCAATTGACAGTTCCTGAGCATCTCGGCACACAGGGTTAGTACCCTCATTCCTCCCTCCTTGGCAGCTAGACCTGCCCCTCCCTGAGGACAGGAACCTCCTCCCTGCTCCCTCCTGGAGTCTGCCCACATTTGAATGTGACAGGGTGGCACCAAGTCCCTCTCAGTCCCCACAGGAACGTGAGCTGTATCAATGGGGAGATGTCTGTGTTCTATTTAGAGCAAAGGGACCAGCACACGCAGGAGACTTTGCAGAGGAAAGGGGCGCGGGGTGCGCTCTGGAGGTCAAGTTCCAACTTTGCACTCAGCTCCTCCAGCTCCCTGGCCCTGACCTGGGGGCTCCCTAGGGCCACCTGGATCCGAGAGGAGGTACTACTGTTTCCCTCTCCCCTGGGGCTTCGTTCCCTGGCATTCCGGACCCGCAGCCTGGCAGCGCCACCTGGTGGTCGGCCAGTGCAGGCATCTCAGCCAGGAGCCTGGGCCCAGGAAGGAGGGCCACTTTTCTGCTTGTTGCGGAAATCCAGGAAATTCACCAAGCACACCTCTAACTGATCCCCTTACACACGGCAGGACTTTGGTTAGTTCCCTTTATTATTTCAAAAGCATTGTACATAGTCAATAATATTGTAATAACTATGTTGTGACTCAGATGGGTACTTGACTTATCGGTATGATCACTTTGTAAAGTCTGTAAATGTCTAATCAGCACGTGGTAGAGCTGAAACTAATACATATCATGCCATGTGTTAACATTATACATCTCACAATGTTTATAGTGCATAGTGTATATGTATTAGTAGTACACAGGTAAGCAAAAGGAAAAATCCCTGCATCCGGTTGCCAGATAAAACACAGGATATCTAGTTAAATTCATGTTTCAGATAAACAACAAATAATTGCACGGGACGTGCTTGTTCTAAAGAATTATTCACAGTTTACATTAAATTCAAATGTAACTGATTTTTATTTGCTAAATCTGGCAAATCTATACCCATAACCTAGTTACACTCTAGTTAACATACTAAAGTGTATTTATACAGCTTCTTTTTTAGAAAAGATCTTATTTATTCACTTTTTAAATTTACTTTTAGAGAGAGGGGAAGGGAGAGGGAGAGAAATACCAGTGTGTGGTTGCTTCTAGCGTGCCCCCAACTGGGGACCTGGCTGGCAACCCAGGCTTGTGCCCTGACTGGGAATCAAACCTGTGACCTTTCAGTTGACAGGCCAGCACCCAGTCACACCAGCCAGGTACACAGCTTCTTAAAAATTACCCCGATATGTACATTTTTACCGAAAAAGATGGAGTGGGTTGTATGAAGTAGACTGTTTTGCACCCTAATTTCTTCATTCAACAATATCCCATGGATACCTTTCCATGACATCGAATGTTCTCTTACTGCCCAGTTTTCCATGCTGACATAGAGCCAGACTTTTGGACATCTGGGTACCATCATAGTTTCCTAACCTCCTATTCTTTTTTGTTTTTTCGAGCACAAACGGCCCTGATTTCTCTCTGCTTCCCAGCGCTTCACCAGCGGCTCCCTTTCCTCCACCCTCAGGCCCTCTGTAGCTCACGTAACAGGGGCAGGTCTGAATTCCCCAGCACAGCAAGCGCGATGGATCCGGCTCAGGAGTCAGACTGTGGGGTTTAATGCCTTCCCCTGTCCTCCTGACTCTGTGTAGCTGCATGGCCTTGGCCATGGCCTGAAACTGCTCAGGGCAGCCTCCTTGATTGCAAAATGGGGATGGTGGTCGTGATGTTGTAAGGATTCCTCTTTTGCCCACTAGATGGCAACCACTGCCTGGCCAAGAAACTTCCCTGCCCATCACAGCCCCTTTAGGGTCAAAAGACGTTCAGGGCTTGGACTTCACAGGCAAAATAAATGTTGACCAAATGACGGATGCTTTCACAAGAGAGGAAGGGATGTGACTGTCCCCTTGGGGGAGACAGTGCAGCGCCATTAGGATCTGTTCAAAGATAAACTAAGGCATATTACAAAGTCTAAGAGTTTATTTGAGCAAAAATCAACTCGAATTGGGCAGCCCCACACTGGAAGAGGGTAGGAGCCCTCAGCCAAGAGAGAGACATAGAAAAAGTGCTGACGCGGAGACAGGAAGATACAGGGGCCGGCAGAAGGCCTGCTTGAGTGTGGTTGGTGGGGTATGTGAATGTCTCACATGCGATGGACAGCAATTTGAACATTTCACCTAAAATGCCATACGGTGTGCTTGAGTGTGAGCGGTTCATCTAACAGAATTACATGCTTATGATTTTGTAATGACAGCTTTGGTAATTTAAGAAGGGGCGTTATTTGTGCCAGATCCTGTATTTAACTGACTCTAGCTTCAGGCCGACATGGCTGGCTGTTGTGATTGGTTGTCTTTACCATTTTGATTTTGTAACCCTGGGGCACTTGCAGGCTCAGACTGGGGTTTGCTCACATGGGTCTCCATGGCCTTACAGCACCTCAGTCTGATGGCTCCTTGTTTAATTAATGTCCCAGATCTGACATGTGTCCTCACCACCCGCTCCTGAGCAGCCAGACTGGCCCACCTGCCCTCTCCCCACAGTAACACGGCTCCCCACACTTCCCGCTCACTCAGTTCAGTCAGCAATGCCCTGAGCTCCTTCTGCAGCAGGGAAGATGAGTCTCCACTGTCTGGGAGCCAGGGTGGGGCGGGGGGAAAGGGTGGGCTTCAGGTCACACTTGAACACTTGCTCTGCCACTTCCTGTCTATATGACCTTGGGTAGGTTCTTCTTGCTGTAAATCACCACGCACGCAGCAGCTTAAAAGAGCACGAATTTGTTCTCTTACAGTTCCGTAGGTTGGAAATAGGACACAGCTCTCACCGGGCCCAAAGCAGTGTGCTGGCAGAGTTGTGCTCTCTTCTGAAGGCTCGAGGGGAAAATCCATTTCCGCCGCAGACTGAATGTTTGTGTCTCCCGAAATTCACCTGCATGTTGACACCTAATCCCAATGTGAACTAGGCCCTTTGGGAGGTGATTCAGTCGGGAAGGTGGAACTCTCATGAATGGGATTAGTGCCCTTATAGAAGAGACCTCAGAGAGATCCCTTGTCCCTTCCACCATGTGAAGACACAGGAAGGAGATGGCTGTCTGAGATCCAGGAAGCAGGCCCTCACCAGTGCCTTGACCTTGGACTTCCCAGACTTCAGAACTGTGAGAACTGTTTTGTTGTGTTGTTTTGTTATGTTTTCCTGAGGGTCTTTCCTGGCATTTTGACAGGCCCCTGGTGCCCCATGCAATAATAGGAAATATCTATCGGCCTCTGCCTTCCATTCCTGGCACAAGGCTCCTGAAACCCTTGTGATTTCCTAAATGATAAGCATCTTCTGGAGCATCTTCTGTTCTGTATTTGGTCTTTGACCCTGGTTCCTGACACACAGCTCCTAAAACCCCTGGAATTTCCTGGATGATAGAAGTGTCTTTTGTTCTAATGCGGCCACTCTGGCGGGGCCGGGACAATAAGGGGTGGGGCTCCTGGATGACTCCTGGATGGGGGCTGGTCACCAGAAAGACCAAAAGATGACAAGAAGCTTAGAATTTTTAGCTCCACTCCCATCCTCTAGAGATAGGCTGGCAATGGGGTTAATAATTGGTCACACCTGCATGAGGAAGCTTCCATGAGGATCCCTTCCAGGTTGGTGAACTCAGGTGCAGGTAGAGCGGTGCACCCAGAGCAGGCATGGAAGCTCTGAGCCCCTGTAAGGCCCTGCTTTCCTCTTCTTTTCCACCTAGTTGTTCATCTATGTTTTGTATCATGTGCTTTTAAAGTGAACTGGCAAACAGTAAGTAAACTGTTTTCCTGAGTTCTATGAGCCACTCCACCAAATTAACCAAACTGGAGGAGGGGGTCATGGGAACCTCCAGGTGGGTCAGAACCACAGGTGGACTTGTGACTGAGGAGTGGGCAGTCTTGCGGGGCTGAGCCCTTAACCTGTGGGACCTGACACTTTCCCCAGGTACGTAGTGTTGGAATTGAGTTAAATTGTGGGACACCCAGAAGTGTCAGCAATGACGTGTGAGTAGTAAGGGAGAGACACTGGACGGGAACACTGGGTTTCCAAAAGCGTACTCATAGAAAGGGAAACCGAGGGACACCCCTCACCCCAAACTGTCTCCTGCAGCCCCATCCGTTTACAATAGCCTGGGACTCTGGCTCCAGATCGCCCAGAGGGCAGTGGGGCTGAGCTGAGGTAGGCCCTGTGTCCCAGGCTGCAGCCCTCCAGAATCAGCCTCTGTGGTCCGCACTACTGGTCACATGTTCCAGGTGCTGTGAGCAACCAGGCCCACTGCTTTTTAAATGCCCTGATTCCACAAAAATCTGTTTTACTTAGAGACATAGGCATAGGAGTCCAACCATGGGACAAAAAGATTTGTCCTCTTCACACCGAGGACATACCAAATGGTAGAGAAACTAACCACGCCTGGCATCACAGCAGCACCCAAACGCAACTTCCCTCTCTATATTGGAAAATTTCCAAGGAATAGAGAGCACAGAGACTCTTAGTGGCAACAGGACTCAGAGGTAGGGCGCAGGGGGGCTATTGTGACATGCTCCAGGGAAGGGCAGCTTTACCCTTGGCTAAGGAAGGCCCGGCCCAGAGGTGCAAGGGAGCCGGACTGACATGGAGCCTAGGAGGCGGCCCTCCCGGGCTCCGCAGGACGGTAGGGCCGAGCCGCAGCCACAGGCTCCCGCCCAGACCATCGAGGGCCACGGCCAGGTGCTGCTGCTGGGCGGGCTCTGGCAGGAGGATGAGCCGTGCTTGACCCTGCAGGACATTCTGGAGCCGGCCCCAACCAATAGGTCCCCCGGTCCTTCGTCCATTCGAGCCTCAAGCGGTCACAGCAGCTCCAGCAACTGCTCCAGGGTGCGTCGCAAGCGCTCGGGCGACAGGTCTTCGAATGGCGCCGACTGCCCGGCCGCCAAGATCAAACGCTCCACTCAGAAGCTGCCGGATGACAGGTTCCGGGATGAAGACCCGCGCGAGGGTGAGCCAGAAGCAGCTCCGGGTTTGCCCCGGGGCCCCGGGTCTGGGACGGCGGAGTATCCGGCGTCTCGACGCCGGGACTCGCCGCAGCCTCCGGAGCCACCGGAGCCGCCGGAGCCACCGGAGCCAGGCGCGCGGCTGCTCCTGGTGCTGTGCCGCGTGTCCGCGCTGCGCTCGCAGCTCCCGCGGCTGCAGCTGCTCCTGCAGCAGGTGCACGGCAGGCACCGCTGCCCGCCCGCCGCGCTGGTCGGGATCGTGGTGCAGCCGCAGCAGGACGAGGAGGCCGAGGCGCGTCGCCTCATGGAAACCCTGCTGTGCAGCGCCTTCGCGCCGCACAACCCCACCGTGGAGGTGCACACTGCCGTGTTCAGCCCCAGCCGCCCCGAGGGAACCCTGGACGTCCAGCGCGCCACCAACAGAGCGCACAATGTCCCGGCGCGATGCTACGTCCACCTAGTGGATGGACAGACTCAGACCGATGGTGAGAGGCCTGAAGGCGAGGGGTGGGGACGCCAGGCTGCCGCGGGCGTCTCCAGGGGGCAAACTTCAAATACTGAGGGAGGCCTGTGCCCTGACCCTGCTGGTCACAGTGGAGGACAGGTCCCTGATGTCACGATCCCTCTCCTAGCGTTTCTGCTTACACCGTCTAAGTAAAGATGAACTAGATTTCTGTCCGCAAGGGTGCTCACTGGGCAATTTGGGGCCAAGGGTGTTCACATTCACCTAATTTCCACGGAGGCCCTTGCCCCCTTGCTCACTGCTGGGAACCAGCCCTTGTAAAGGACAGATTTAGGAGTTGGCGGGCCCCAGACCCACCCTTCTCCATGGCCACTTATTCCTTGCTTGGTTCTTCAGTCTCCTCCAAGGGAACCATAGTTCCAATCAAAGCAAGCCTAGTGTGTGCCAGGCACTGTTCTAAGGTTTCTCATACCTCATCCTCACAACAACCTTCTCAGGAAGGCAGACACTGTTTTAGAGCAGCTGGCTGACAGCCCTTGAGACCTTTCCTATCGCGGAATGCAGGCCTGACACCCCAGACAGTAAATCTGTGGGTCTAAGGGTCCAGGGCAGTGGGCTCTTAAACGAACACCCAGTGCCCTTGGTCTCCGGAAGCCCCTCCAGGGCAGTGGTGGGGAAGAAGGGAGAACTCTGTGCAGGGTAGTCCAAAGCCAGGTTGTTAGAGGCTCTGCCACTCTTTTGCTGGTGACCAGAGCAAGTTGTCCCCTCTGTGGATAGTTGCCCCCCTGACATGTTGGAGCCAAGGGCCAGCTGGCGTGGGAGGTAACATCAAGTTCTCAGATGCCAGCTTCAGGACAAATGACACACTTGCTCTGGGTGCCCAGGAGGGACCCAGAGGGCCAGGACCACAAGGGACAGCCCAGTCAGGACTCTATGCTGATGACCTAACTTTGCATCCCCTTACACTCATGCTGCTCACTCTCTGAAAGGGTCCACAAGACTTCCCCATGGTTGCCATGCCCAGCTGGGAAAGCCCTTGACTATGGACTGTTCCAACTGTGGTCCTCAGCCAAGGCCAGGAAACTCCAGACCATCTTTGAAAACAACGCCTTAGTGATGCAGTCTCTGGGGTACCTTGACCCCATCATCCACACCCACCCTGTCGTCAACAGTTTCCCGCTTTCTTTGTCTGCTTTCTTTTTTTTTTTCATTTTTATTTTATTTTTTAAATATATTTTATTGATTATGCTATTACAGTTGTCCCATTCCCCCCCTTTATTCCTCTCTGCCCTGTATCCCCCCTCCCACTCGCACCCCCCCACCCCACCTTAGCTCATGTCCATGAATTGTACATATAAGTTCTTTGGCTTCTACATTTCCTATACTATTCTTAACCTCCCCCTGTCTATTTTGTACCTACTACTTATGCTTCTTATTCCCTGACCTTTTCACCCATTCCCCTCCTCCCCCTCCCCACTGATAACCCTCCATGTGATCTCCATTTCTGTGATTCTGTTCCTGTTCTAGTTGTTTGCTTAGTTTGTGTTTTTGTGTTTTTAGGTTTGGTTGTTGATAGTTGTGAGTTTGTTGCCATTTTACTGTTCATATTTTTTATCTTCTTTTTCTTGGATAAGTCCCTTGAACATTTCATATAATAAGGGCTTGGTGATGATGAACTCCTTGAACTTGACCTTATCTGGGAAGCACTTCATCTGCCCTTCCATTCTAAATGATAGCTTGGCTAGATAGAGTAATCTTGGATGTAGGTCCTTGCCTTTCATGACTTGGAATACTTCTTGCCAGCCCCTTCTTGCCTGCAAGGTTTCTTTTGAGAAATCAGCTGACAGTCTGATGGGCACTCCTTTGCAGGTTACTGTCTCCTTTTCTCTTGCTGCTTTTAAGATTCTCTCCTTATCTCTAATCTTGGGTAATGTAATTATGATGTGCCTTGAGTGTGCTTCCTTGAATCCAACTTGTTTGGGAC
>VMDR010031369.1:0-12066 GCA_007922815.1 Macrotus californicus | reverse complement strand
AACAGCCAATACTTTGGGACACAAATATTGAAAAAAATGTGCAAAGATTATACTTAGAGCAGAAAGAAGTAAAAATAAGCAAAGTATGTTGTTATAATAGTTTTAATTTACTGTAAAATATTTCAGCATAAACAGTTTGAACTTACAGTACAAGTTAGTTTAAGCTTCACTTCTGAGGCTATTCTAACAGCAAATCCACTCTCTGTTTTGTTAGCATTTTTTCAGAATGGCTACCCTCTTGAGCTATTTAGTAGAAACACTTCAGATCTCTGTCCTTGGACTACATTTCAGGCTTTTGCTAAATAACACACTGAGTTAACACATCAAGTATTGTTTGTTAGTATATTAGCTCTTAGTGGTGAAATTAAAGTCATTCAAGATATGTGCATTACTAAAATACAAAAATCTATCAAGGTCAGCAGCAGACAAACAAGGATCCCTTAAGAATCTTGTAACAAGAACTTGGTTTCTGGACGGTTTCTTGCTGTCTAATTCTGCCCAAGCCAAGGGTCATCAGATCCTGCCTCAGGAAGATTATTATGTCTGTTTGGAAACAGAAGGATTCATGGAGTTTACAGACCAGGCTGTAAAAACTGTTTGGGGCTTGCTTGCTAAGGAATGCTTTGTAAATGATATATGTCGTGGGCATTGCTTTCATTATGTCCCGATGGCAAAATTGTAGGGAAGTATCTAATCCCCCAGGAAAATGTTTTCTGGAGCAGCTATCATTATAACTAGAACATGCGCATTGTTTATGACCATAAGTTCAGGTCAAATAGTAATATTCAAGGAATCGGTCAGTTTGCAACAATTAAATGCTCCTTTTGGTTGCCTTTTGCTCTAATCAACCTTCTTACGTGTTTAAGAAAAATACATTTCCTGTTTCTCAAGGATTCAAAGGAATAGAATCATAACTGAGCAAATGAACTGAAATTTTTTTATATCAGAATTATACATAATACGTTAATTATGTAAAAATCTGCAATTTTTAACTTTGCATTTTTTTTCATAAAAGTATCCTAATGGCATGATTGTATAAAGATAATTTCTGTTAGACCAGGACATAGTCTGAAGCAGTTTGCTAAAGTAAAAAAAAAAAAACAAACAAAAATGAATAAGCAAAATGAATAGAGACACTTTTAAAAATACCTGCAAGTTTTGTATTTGATTTTAACTCTATGTTATATATATACACGCATATGTTATATATATATACATGCATATACATACATGTATATATCCATATGTGTACACATATACATGTGTATATGTACACACACACACACACATAGAGGTCTGTCCAGAAAAATTCCAGCCACCATGAACATAATGAGAATGGTTTATGCGATGTCTGTAAATTGGCAGCCAGGGAGAGTGGACTGGGATGCGCATGTGTAAATAATGATGACTTCACTGTACAAGTCAGTGGGGGCAGTAGATGCTGTTGAGTGATCATGTGCACTGTGTAGCCGTCACATTCAAAATGACCGAGTGAGTAGAGCAATGAATCTGCATCAAATTTTCTGTTAAGCTTGAACATTCCTCTGCAAAACTATTCAGATGATTCAGAAGGCCATAGCTAGGGGCAACGGGCGATTGGAAGCTTCATTACGACAACATGCCTGCTTATGCATCATGTCTTTTGCAGAGTTTTTTTGTGAAACATCAAATCACCCAGGTGACTCAGTCCCCCTACAGTCCAGATTTGACACCCTACAACTTCTGGCTTTTCCCAAAACTAAAATCAGCTTTGAAAGGGGAGAGATTTCAAGCCGTCGATGAGATTCAGGAAAATATGACAAGGCAGCTGATGGCAATTGGGAGAACTGTGTGAGGTCCTAAGATGCCTACTTTAGGGCAACTAAGCATCATTGTCCTATGTGCAATGTTTCTTGTACCTTCTTTGATAAATGTCTCTATTTTTCATATTACATGCCTAGATACTTTCTGGAATACGTATATACACACACACATATGTACATATATATGTACTGTTTTGGGTCATGTCCAGCTCAAACACATTTTCATTTTCTACAAATCTCTGAGCTGATGTGATGTTGTAGGAATTTGTCATCAATGGCCTTTAAGTGAACAATAGTTCTCATATATCCAACTTGAGGGAGGGTGTGGTAAGGAGTGGTGCCAGCAACAAGTCTTGATCTTAGGGGATTTATTTCATTCTACCCTCTTCCTTAGAAGAGTTATACAAAGATAGTAAATTATAAGCTAGATGCTAAATTTACCAACCTCTAAGATAAGCCCCCAAACAGAGCTGGTTTTTGAAGCATGAGTTATAGAGGTGGACATCGAAAGATGTGAATTTCCTTAGACTCAGTTTTGGGATTTCGAGAAGCTTCCATGGTTAGAGGAAAGACATTTTGTCAGGTTTCCATGAGGACCAGAGAACTTAGAATTTTGTTGGGTGTAGAGTCATGGTTAAAGAGCAGTTTACTAAATATTCTATGCTATGTGTGAGTTTTATAGAAGGAGAATAGGTGAATTGGTCTCATTCCCTGAAAGAGCTGTCTCCCAAATATTGATTCCTCAGAGGAAATAGGGGTACTCATCCCAAAGACATTTATTCTTCCTAGTGTTTAAAAAATATTAGTTTTGGTTATACTTATTAAAAAAATACACTCACTTTCTTACCCGCTTTAGATCTCCAGGCAACAGGGATATTATTACTGCTACTGCTATTAACAATAATAATAAATTATTTTTAGTTACTTGTGCTAGTTTGAGGTCTGTAATTTTGCACTTTCTCTAGAATTTTTACAGAAACTGTACTTTCAGAACCACAGCATTATTATAGTATTTCCTTCTTGAGAAAAACCCACTGGTGTGGTACTTAATTCATTCAAGAGACTGAGGTTAGCTTTTACTTTTCTGAACCATTTAGAATCTGTCTTCTACAGTTTTAACGTGATATTTGGGTCTGACCTTCTCAGACTCCTCTTTTATGGTTATCCTCCCTGCTTCTCTGCATTGCCTAAGTTGACATCAATATGGATATAAAAATTTGTCAACTCTATTTATTGGACTTCCATAAAAAATCAGGAATCATTCTGATATTTCAGGGGGGAAGAAATACATGCAATTTGTTATAAAATTATTGGAGGAACCAGAGCAAAAATAGAAGAATATGTGTTATCCTAAAATCACGAAACTGACCATTCCTTTGGTCTGGACGCCACCAGCCTTTTGCCCCGACTTCACTGCTGCTTGAGGAGCTACTGTTGAAGTCCAACCCCAACATGTGCTTCCTCCTGCCTGTCTCCCTCTGGTGTCTCCTATTGGGAGAAAGCAAGAGAAAAACAACTGGCAAAGGAGTTGGAGAAATGCCATTTTCAGGATAACAAAATCCAGCATTAGGGAGCGTAATCTAGAAGGGCAGATGTGAGGCTAACGAATACAATTTGCTGATTAAAACTAGACCTGCTCTACAACATTCAATTATTATCATTTCCCACTTTCTGTAACTGTCTTCTTTATCTGAACTCATTTATGCCACTTACTGTCTGTATCATCCATAACATATTTATCACTATTACATACAGTGTCCTTTTGGGTGTGACAATGCATTGGTGTATTATCTGTGAGCTTTTTTAAATACCAACACATAAAATAAAAATTAGTGAATACTGATTAGTGCAAATAACATTTTAAAATGTGTGGCTTAATTCATATGAACTTTTGCTAAAAAAGTATAAAATGTTGTGTCTAAGAAAAACAATGGCTTTTCATTTATTGCTTGTCCCAGTGATGTTGGTAGGCTCTGTCCTGGAAGTTTATGGCATGTTCCAATGAGAGCCATAACAGAATGTTCTAGGGATGGTTCTTCATGTTTTAAACACAGAGTCAGCAGTTGAAGTCTTTTCTACCAATGAGTCACTCAACTAGTGTGATGCAACTAAGAAGATATGTGATGATAATTTTGGTTGTGCTATTTTTTTTGAAGTTGGGTGATTCTCAGTCAATATACTCTCAAGTATAAAATTTTCAAATTTGAAAATCAAACTCTCAAGATATAATTTTTTATAAATAAATTATCTGAATTTAAATATGTTAAACATAAATATTTAAATGTTTTTAAAATGTCAAAGTAATAATGACATCTCTAGGTGTTAATTACACTGATTTCTGTAATATTTATCTTAATTTTTGTCATGGAATGTCTCTAACAGTTCATTACTACTTTAATCACAAATGACCCCTGCCACCTATAGAATTCCCTTTAGGGCCAGGCAGTATGGAAGGGTCTTTACATGTGATATATCACTGAATCAATATGCATGCAGTATATTGCAAGCTGAGTGTTATCCTGTTTTATGGATGAGCTTAAGTAACTATCTTCTTGTTACAAAAGTAGTGGAATAAATATTCAGAACCCAGTTTGCCAAACTTCAAGTCCATCTTCTTGCCACTATGCTATGCCAGATGAGAAATCAGCTACTATTTCTTAACCAAATAATTCTCACAAATCTTTACCTGTGGATCCATCTTCCTTCTTCTACCCTGTAAGTCAAAAGAGGACCAGTGCTGCCTTAGACTTCTTCATGTCTCCTTAGCACTTCCCACAGTGTCCTTCACTGCACAGTGGTGCATGGCATGAATGAATGAATGATTTCAGCAATTCCTCAGGAAAACAGCTTTCGAAAGTGACTTCTGCTGCATAGTATTCCAAAGAAGGAGTTCCTACGCTTTGCAACAGCATGGATGGAACTGGAGAACATTATACTAATAATGTGAAATAAGCCAGGCAGTGAAAGATAAATACCATATGATCTTGTCTGTAAGTGGAACCTGATCAACAAAACAAATGAGCAAGCAGAATATATCCAAAGACATTAAAATAAAGAATGAACTGACAGTAACCAGAGGGGAGGGGGAAGGAGGATTACGGGGGAAGGAAGGGGAAAGGTCAACAAGGAACATGTATAAAGGACATATGGAAAAAGCCAAAGGGGGGTAGAATTGAGGGTGGGGCAGAGGGGAGTGGTGGAGGTAAAAGAGAGACAACTGTATTTAAACAACAACAAAATAAATTAAAAAACAAACAAAAAATAACTTGTTTGTTTATATCATTTTTATCATCAGCAATATTTGGCATCCTGGAGGCTGAGACAAGAAAAGAATCTGATGCTATTGTAAGTTATATACAATAGGAATTGTGTTCTTTTGTTGCCTTTTTGCCTTTTTTTCTCCTCTATGATAGTGGACTCCATGCCATTATAAGTCGTCACTGGTGGTGTCACCAGTCTTTGTGTGAATGCACTGGACTCAGATCGTTCCATCCCAGCTACCTAGAGGGGGTCACACCTATTAAGGATAACTTAGAGGTAGGATTACTATAGCCATCATGTATTTGGGTTTTTGTTTTGTTTGTTTGTTTTGTGTTTATCAGATGCTTTGGGCATATTTTCTTTTTTAAAAATTTTATTAAATATATTGAGGTGACATTGGTTAATAGGGTCATCTAGGTTTCAAGTGTGCATTTCTATGATACAAGGTCTGTATACTGCATTGTGTCTCCACCACCCAGAGTCACATTTTCAAAACCAATGCATTTTTCCCAAGATGCAGGAAAAGAAATCAGCAGTGGTTTGAAATCACTGGACTTGGTCTCCAACATCTTACAGTTAGTAACCAGTATTTTTTATTCCTTTGGTACCTCAGAGTGTTTAGGCAGGAAGCTTTTCATACACAACTATCCTTAAATGAAATAAGGACAGTGTTTTATAGCTGGGAACTCTCTTCTCTGGGAATTTACAGAAAAGTAAAAAGAAGAGGCTTTAGTTTAGCACAGTTATATGATAACCATATATTAATATTGTTCCTTTCCCAAGTCCTGGATTTGATGTGAAAATTACATTTTACTCCATTCAGTTGGCAGAGAAATATACTTTTTATCTGGAAGATATTAAGTCTATGTTTTCTTCTATAATTTTCAAGCTGCCTAAATTTGGGCACGTGTCTGTAAATACTCTCACCCCACACATGCATAATTAAAGGCTCTTTGCTATATTTATTTCTTGATATTGGCCACTAGTTGTAAATAAGATTCTCAACAAACCATGTTGCTTTATCAGCAGAACTCTGATAAGAGCTCAAATCAGCTCTTTGCTTGTTTCATTTTCCTAGTCATTGATACTGTTGCTGAAACAGGAATTGCAATATGGCATAACAGTAAGAAAGGAAAGAAGAAACAGTAGGGGAGGAAGAAGAAGGGAAGAAGAAGCAGGAAAATGTGAAGGGAGGAGGGATGGTAAAAAAAGGGGGGGGGGGGGGGAAGGGGAGGGAAAAGAGAGAGAAACAGGAAGAAAAGCTGTAGGGGGAAGTCAGTGATCAACAGCATAGGAGTCACTAAAGTTTCCCAGGTACTTCAAAGACATGATAGTTCATTAGGTAGGATAGGGAAAAAGCAAAAAATAAAACAAAACAAAAACCCTTGAAATGAAAAACTACTGAACCCCGACAAGAAGGAAAAGATAGTACTGATATCTAACCCACAGAAATATATGTGAACCTACCCAGATCAAATTGAAATAACAGATAAGTAAGCTTTCTCTGACTGAGGAATGGACATTCTTAAATTATGTATTTATTATTTTTTATTTTTATTAAATTTATTGGAGACATTAAAAAAATGTTAGCTGGCATCCTAGAAATGGCACATATTCCAATTTCACTTTTACTTTCTGATAAGAATATTTCCAAGTGTTAAAATTATAAGCTGAAAAAAAACAGCCCTAAATGGACAAGCCATAAGACAAGAGGTACATTACATCTTTCAGCATGTCCATAGAGCAGGGGTGTCAAACTCATTTTCACCGGGGGCCACATCAGCCTCGCAGTTGCCTTCAAACGGCTGAATGTCATTTTAGGACTGTGTAAATATAACTGCTCCTTGACCAGGGGCAAGGAGCTCAGCACTGCCACCGGGTTTCTAGAAACAGGGTGCCGGGCTGGGTAAAACAAGGGACCAGGCCAGGTAAAACACGGCAGAGGGCCGGATTCAGCCTGCGGGCTTTGTGTCTGCCGCCTGTGCCGTAGTGATTTAACAAATTAGCCTAGTGCTAACATACTGAGTGGAACTCACTTATACTAGTATTTTAAAGACTTTAGTAAAAGGTTTTGAGTAACAGGAAAAACAACATACTGTAACAAACATAAGTGTCGGTAAATCAGATAATACAGCTTTTCTTTTCCTGTCTTTTTGTGTTTTAGTTTTAATTTTCATTTCTAAGTTTGCAGGTGGGGCATGTAATTCATTTCTAAAACACCTGTGAATATCAATAGCCAAGCATATTTTTAACTTTATGAATATATAATTCCTTGACTGTCCCACTTCAGCTCTTCATCTGTACTCTCTTTTTTCAGCAACGACTTATAAAATTCAAAGAAAAATCTTAAATGCGACCTTGCAGGAGGAAATTTGAATTGTGTTGAACCTCATTTTAATTTTGACAACCTAATTGAACTATATGAAAGTGAGAACAAAATGAACAGCACTTCTGTGTGCGTTTCTGGGATTGAAACTTTAATAGAACTTGTTTTCACTGGTAAACCTTTTCACATCTGAACTTTTTTTTACCTGTAAACCAAAAATCACATTGCTCCGTGAATTATGTAAAATTTAGCTAATGTTCAGCTTGAACAGAGTTGAATTATTTTAAATCTTTCTTCTGATACTCTCATTTATCATATATGTCTACATTTCACCTTTCAGTTCTTTCCATGTCAAATACTGTAAAACACTACTACATAAGATATAGTTACATGTGATAGTACACACACTCTGATAGGTTGGACTTTCAATTTTGTTCGTGGGAAAATAATGGTGATTTCATGACAGCATTCTCTATTGCATGAAAACATTGTGTTGTACGTATCATCTGGATGCTATGTTCAGACAGTGGTGAGCTTAAGGCCTCATCTCAAGACACTAACACACTGCTCAGACAGGATCAAATGATTCCGAGTCTGACCTTGAGATCTACAGACCTGGAATTTGGATGTTTCCCTTGTACTCATAAGGTATCAGGCTTCCAGGGCCTGACTGACTATTGCTGTCTCCTAGGCGATCGGTTAGTAATGCATTTACAGAGAGAAAGATGACAAATGAGGAGTTAGGCATTCAAGCTCCCTCGTCATTCCATCATCTTCTCTGAGTCTGCGTATCTCCCTCAGTAGCAATTTCTGTTTGTTTGGAGTTAAATTGAAATGACTAGTGCTGTCAAATTATGACAAGAAAGATTTGAGCATATGTGCTACAGGGTAAACCCTGGGGTGTTCAGATCAGAGGATATTGTTCTTTGGTCAGAGTGAAAGACCCATCGCAAATAAATGTTCTTTGTTACCTTGTCTTTTTATTCCTTCTCATGTTGCATGCTGAATGTAGGTCAGCAGGGAAATGTGCTTTCTAAGACACTAAGGACTAGGCTTGATGGACTTTTTTTTAGTATAGGCTTCCAAATAATTTCAGCAAGAATAAAGGATTGCTGTTCTAGCAGCTGAATGCCTTTGCCCAGTAGTGACACGTTACCTCTATCCATGTTTTATCAGTCAAATAGAGGCACGTAATTTCACCTAATTTCAACAAGGGCAGCAAAATGTGGTCCTATCATAGGCGTCAAGGAAGGAGAATCAGAATATTTATGACCACAAAAAGCAAAGTGGACTTTCAGAATGTTAGATAATCACATACGTCCTTACCCTTACAAAAAAACTAAAGAGAATTTACAGACCTGAAAAGATTATTGGGCTACAGCACTTCTGAACATCGATTAACCAGAGAGAATATTTTACCTAGGTCAAGATTGCAAAGGGGAAGTAGGTCAAAACTGAACGTTAGTTTATTTTTAAAAATTTTATTGTGTATTTGACTATTGATACACTCACATGTTTGAAATCCAACAATAAGATTTAAAATGTATGCATTACTATGTTTAATTTTTACTTTGTCCCTGTCTGCCTTATTCCTAACTCATAGGTAAACATTATAACTCGTTTCTTGTGTATTCTTTCGGTGTGTCTTTCTGCTTTTTTCACTTGACAATATATTCTGGAGGTTTTTCCCTATCTAAAACAATCTTTTGTCTTTTGGAGCTACCAGGCATTCTAGAGTGAGTACTCCATAGAGGATACCTGGTTTGTTTACCACGATAATCTTATAAACCTCATTTCTTGCCTGTGTGGGTTGTACCTAAGGGATAAACACCTTGAAGGGAAATTGCTGTGTAAAAGGGAAAACAGATTTTTATATTTCAAAGATATTTCCCAGTTGCTTCTCATGTATGATAAATTTTTCACAGACTTTTTTATCCAAGTGTATTGAAAAGCTTTTACATGTTTGGCAGTCTGTTATATCAGAATTGTCAATTTCATCAGAAATCAATTGATTAAAGGGCCACTGACAAGTTGGAAATCCAAGAAATATTCTTAGACTTATATACTCAATGACCCTGAGGTTGGAAATCCTTGGGTAATTTCTATCCACTCTGCCAACTACCTACTGTTAAATATAGAGTTAACTTCTATTCTCTCTCAGGATTCTGCCATTGCTCGGGCAAGCCATTCTGCATAAATATGTTGGAATATGATCACCTCTTCTGATGACTCCATTAAAAAATGCACATTACTTATTTCCTTGAAGTTTTAAAATAAATCTTAGTGACCCCAGAGCAGCAGAGAGTTGCTGGTACCAGCCTGGCGATGGGAGAGGGGATGTGGGAGGAGCAGGAATCTCTTCACCCTTCCCACCCTCCCTCACAAATGCCTCTTCCTTTCTTTGTGCTAGCTTTCCAAATAAAGCCCTCCTATGTTTAAAACTACCCAGCCTCCCCTTTTCTCCCTCCAATAAAGCCTTATGGACTTTGCAACATTCGCAAGCTTTGATCTCTTGGTAAGACTGTTGGACTCTACACCCCTGTTTATCATTTGAAAGGCCACAAGCATGGATTTCAAAGCTCTCTAAAGTTTAACTCCTGCCACATTCTCTGGTGTGGGCTTCACTTTCTAACAACATTTTTTTTGAGTTCAGGTAACTGTTGGAAGTAAAAGGCACTGCAGCAGCAATAAATAAACAAACAAATGCTATCACACATAATTCATGTTTTAACTGGAAAATCATTAATCAGCACCTTTTCGGTTTAACAAAGTAATAGGAGCCACCTACCCCTTACCTCAGTGATGTGAACCCCAAATGAAAACAGATTTATATGGTCGAACATCTCTCTGTAAGAATGAAAATTTCCCGTTGTGGCAATGTTGTCCTCCCTTATTTGATTCGTCCACTCATAAAGCATTGTTCAGCTCTCAGTATTACCTGATTAGTGTTGTTGAACACCTAGGACACACACACAGTTCCTCAGATAAATCACTCATTGATTCAGTATTTTCCTTGTTTATTCATTAATTTGTTCCTTTATTGAACCATGTTGGATCTATCCTTTATCTGCAGGGTCTAGCACAGAGTCTGGATTATAACATACGTCTAAGGCTATTGGCTGACAGATTGAGTAAATGAGTTAACTAATTATTAATCTGGTGCTTAGGTAGTATTTATTGAAAGAAGGTGTGTGTTTGCTTTCCCCCAAGCTAATATGAAGTCTTTGATCAGTAGCAGAAAGACTATTTAGGGTTTCTTCCATGATATCAGTAATGAGCAGGCAGGAGAAATGAAGATGAAAGGTTTCTTTATTTACCTTTCTTCATCTGTGAATACGGCATCCCCTTGACATGTCCTCAAGGTCAATAGTAAAATCTAGACATGAAGAAGCAAGACTACTCTCTTTCGAATGAAATGAGGTGATAAAAGCAAAAGATCAACAATATTTTGAAATCCAAGTCATATGGCAAATGAGGGAGCTGATGAATAATATTAATGTAAAATATCACATTTCAGTGTAATATTTATGCTTGGGCAGATTTATTGAAAAATGGGAGTTGGCTTTCAGTTAGACACTTACAGTTTATGACCTGTATAATACATAGAGCTGGTTGCCATACTGTTCTTGACACAGTGACCTGAATAACAGAGTGTATTAAATAAGTAATGGGTTCCTTGGAATAAATTTTTTGGGAAAAAAACGTATACTGGGCAACCTAGTTAGATGAAACAAAGCGTTAATTGATAAAACAACTTCATAACAAGGTCCTCATCTGCTACACACAAATTTTTTAAAATTCTACCACCCGTACAAGTCAATATTCTTGCAAAATTTCTGATGGATGCCATCAAGATATGACTTACTTGACCACCAGCTTGCTGGAATTTGAAATTATGAACAGTTACAGTCCTGACAACCTTAAATCTTTATTTTTCCTTTAAGTGTTGAAGCCTTATTCAGAGCCTTAAATGTGACCATTAGTTTTCCTTTTCATGATCTCTGTTCTCAGATTTGCATTTGTCATGCCCACCTCCTTCTGGGGAAATGATAGGCTCTCAGTATGCCCGTCACCAAGGATGAACAAGCTGGAGCACACGGGCAATTCACCCACACCCAGTACCATGGCCATTCCACCACAATTGTCTTAACAGCCTTTGGTAAAACAGAAAGGTCTTTTTCTGATTTTGTTAGCTGTGCTAGGGGCAAAAGAGGCCCTCAATTTTCCTATATCTCTTCTTTGAAATAAAATAAATACATATAAAGAGATATTTCTAGGGGAAGTATTGTCCCAAAGCGGACAGGCAAGGAGAATAAGCATTGCTAATGTTCTTTCCTTAGACTTCATTGAGAACTGATTTCTGATTTCTCTTCACTGGTACTAAACAAATGTTAAAAACTGATTACAGAAGATCTACCTAGAGACATACAAGCTTAATTCAGAAACAGACAATAGATGAAGACAGTGACTGTGATTTCTGATTCTAAGTAATTTGCTCAATGTTCAGTGTGCCTCATCTGCTGTATTATTAGCATGCCTTTTACTTCCAATGGTTACCTGAACATTTACCTCCCCAGTGAATATTATTCCTGTCTCCACCTCTCCATATACATATCAAGAATATATTTTAATTTAATGTCTTTGGTTGCTGATGATGTTGAACACTACTTTATATAT
>VMDR010031368.1:0-12066 GCA_007922815.1 Macrotus californicus | reverse complement strand
TAGCTGTCAAATGTTAACCACCTTTTCATGTAAATGTCATCATTTTCTTAAAAAAATCAAACTTAGAATCAATCATGATTAATATTATTGTTAGATATCCTTAATTGTTGAAAAGTTCAATTAGGTAATTCTGAAATTTAAATTGTGTGTAATCTAAATTTTAACTCTTTTTAAGAATCAAAGCCTAATATTTATTTTAAATGGTTTAAATTGGTTTGGTTACTCTTGTGTTTGGCTTCAGAGCTACTCCTTTGCTATAAAATTAATATATATTGGCTTTGTTGATATTTTTGGGTAAAACACCAGTAGAAAAACAATATCTAAAGGATGACTTTAGATCATCTAGCATTATATAAACTTCAATAACATTTCAGAGTTGACTAATGAAGAGTTTTTTCCATGATGCAACAATACTTAAAAGTGTTATACTTTGATTTTTCAGAGTATTTTCAATATAATATGAGTAGAAGTGTAAGGTCCATGTTCCTTTTTTTTTTTTTTTTACTGACAATGAAAATTTGCATTTCTGTTATGATTAAAGTGGCATATGTAGGTGTCTGTTTATAGGAGACAATAAGGTTCTAAGTGAAAAGATTCTAAACATGGAAAAGAGGAAAATCAGGTTTTGAAATGAAAGAGAACCTTGAAGGAAATGAAACATATCTTGGACGAAGAAGAAAAAGAAGGAGAAAAAAAAGAAGGAAGAGAAATTAAACCGAATTGCTAAATACTATTTGGACCCCCCCAAAAAATATCACTTTTTAAGATTTAAATGTTTTCCCCTCTGAAAGGGGCCACTGCTTACCAAATCCAGAAACAAGCCCAAGAATATGTTAATTAACTGCATTGTGTCCCAGAAAAAAGAGGTTGACAAATTCATTTTTTATTCCTTCAATTAATAAACAGTTTGCCTAGTACATCTTAGATTTTTAAAAACTATAATGTATATATTTACCTCTTTAAATTGTACAGTAACAGTGTCAAGGACCTATGTGGACCCACGGGTAAATCTTATGAAGCTTAACATTCCTGGCAAATTAAACACACAAGCCCCCGCCCCCATCACTTTTTGTCGGTCTTACTTTACCATAGAGCCTAAGAGCTAGAATGTATGTAATTTTTATAGGGTGGCACTTTATCCCAATTAAAAAAGCAATGATCATTGGCGCAAGCAGAAGTGAAAAATATGATGACATAAAATTAAAGAAAGGATATTTTAAACACTGACCAGGAATACTACATATGTTCATCTCCATCCCCACCCCCATTCCTGTCCTTTTTCCCACCCATTTGTTGTTTTTCTCACAAGAGTATCATGACTTGTAACATTTTTTTAACTTATAACAAAACCAAAAATATGCCTGAAACACTAAAATGTGGTAAAAGATGCATCTTCGACTATCAATTAAATAGCAAATAAATGTATAAAGCTATTCTAAATATTCAAAGACTTAAAAATAAAAACGTAAATTGAATCCAAGTAGTTAGGGAGGGGGACTATGGGAGGATGTGTGTGTAATAAATGAACAGATTGAGAATACTTAATTTTCCACACCAATTTTTTTCTCCTCAAATCTTTCTATAGTTTGACCTTGTATAAGAATTTCTCCCTATACCTCGAAATAACTGAATGATTTCCATGAGGAAATGCAAGTTTAGGAAGATCCGCAAAATGAAAGTGTTAAAATGCAAACCACTTCTATAGCATATCAAATGAAAAATCTCAATCACCACTACCTTTAACTAACTCTTAAGGGTTCTCTGCAAACAGACACTGTTTATGAACATCATCTGTTAACTTCTTTCTTGTAATTCAAAACTCTTGTCAAATGATGTTTTCATGATGACGTGTAAATATAATATTTCATTAGAGATCAATTCTAATTGGTTTTTAAAAATCCACCTTGGGAAACAGTGTTGCATACACAGACTAGTAGTGGGTATTTTAGATGGAATTTCTGCAAAGTCTATTATAAATCCGAGTGTAAATTACTCCCTTGCCCTAGTAAGGTTTGGACCAAAGCATTGAAATTCTCTCTTCATTCGTTTTCATGCACGATGACTTCGGTCTTGTCTTCAAGACCCGCGAGCACTTGTTGGAAATCTTCATATTTTAAAACTGTGACGTTTGCCAGAAATATTTTTTCCATATACTTCACAAAGAAAAAGAGTTTCGTACGTGGGTTGCAATTATTTGTTTCCAAAACCGAGTTTTAAAGCAAATGACACATTTTTCCCTTTTCAATTTCACTTTTATTTTGAAAATGCATTTCACGTTGAGAAATCGAGCCTGTTTTTGTTTGGGGTAGCTCAGCCCTTTTAAAATTAGGCTTCTTGCACACAACAAAGAGCTGAATAATAACAAACAGAGACGTGCTTTTCCGAACTCCTTTGAACCCCGAATCCATGCATTTAAAGGTATTTAAAATAAAATCGAATCTGCTCTAACTCTCCGGAGCCAGAAAAAAGCGCACATTTGTCTCTATCTAGTTAGCACTTTATAAGCACGTGTAGGCTGCTTTCCCTCTTCTTTAAAGTGTGAGTTGCAGGCTTGCCCAGCTTCCGCCAATTTAGCGGCACGTTGGAAAGCCTCCACTGTTAAGTGCTGTGGAGTTGGGAATCTCTCGCTGAACGTGTCTGAGGATTAAACTTGCCGTACCGACCCAGCCCAGCCCGAGCGTTGGAGTTCGGGGAAGCTGGGCTAGGGGTCCAGTTGGGCCGTAGGACCCCTCCCTCGGGAAGGGCGCACCAGGCAAACTGTGGCGCGGAAGCTGAACAATGGGGGCTGCCAGGCGAGGTGTGCCCGGCTCCCGCTTCCTCCGCCGTGCCGGCCATGCGCCCGGCCCCCGCCCACCGCCGCCCTCCCCGCCCGCGTTACCACGCTCGCCCGGCTCGCCGCATCCTGCCCCCTAAGCGCCGGGGCCTGTGGCCCGGCATGTCGGCTCCTTCCCCTCCCGGGCTGGCCCTCCTTCCTCGGACTCCAACACCGAGGCGCTGCCTTTCACTATTCCAGCTTCCGTTGCGGCCGTCTTCCCGCTATTTCGTTCAAATATTTTTTAAATTTCCCCTTTATTTTCGGAAGTGGTTGAGATGTCTTACTTCCACCTTAATATTAACTTGCGATTTCCCGCTGGAAAATATTCCTCTGGAAACCCCAAATCTAGAAGTAAACATAGCAAGTCCAATAAAATCTTTAACTTTAAATATATCTCTTTGAAATTATTTTAACGCCCTGATGTCCTCTAGACTGCCAAAATAATGCTCCCCTCTTTTTATTTAAACACTTATTTTAAACTCGCCATCAAATGAATTTGGATGAGAGAGCAGAGAATGTGTCCGACAGCACGCAGCAAACCAGAGGTTTCATCTTACGCCTCGTGGGACGGGAAAAAGTGGAAGGTAGAGCAGCGAGCTTCTCGGGAAGAAAAGCAACACAATTCGCTGGGGACGTAGCCGCGCCAGGCGGGGGGAGGCGCAAGGAGGGCGTCA
The DNA here is from genome assembly GCA_007922815.1 of Macrotus californicus. Taxonomy (NCBI): domain Eukaryota; kingdom Metazoa; phylum Chordata; class Mammalia; order Chiroptera; family Phyllostomidae; genus Macrotus; species Macrotus californicus. The sequence continues at coordinate 8,577 of VMDR010031368.1, read as the reverse complement.
AGGCCCTCCGGCTCCAAGTGGGGAAGCGGGTCTAGGACCGAGCGGAGGACTTAAATAGCCGGGCCCTGAGGGCCGTTGGTCTGCGCAAGACCTTATGAGCAAGGATGGGTCATCGGAGATTACTTTGCCTTCTCTACCCCAAAGAAAAAATAAAGTTGGCAGAAGGCAGAGAGAACAACCATCTTCGTTTCCTCCCCTGGTTTCCGCCTTAAGACGGGGGCTGCGACGGGCCGGGAGAGGGCGCGGGACCAGGAGGAGCCACAGCAGTCAACAGGTCCAGGCCTCGGCCGGGCCGCAGGGCCGGGCCACCGGCCCCCACCTCCCTCCATCCCCTCCCCGTCCCTCCTCCTCTCCATCCCCTCCCCCGCAGGCCCGACCCAGCAGGGGAAGCCGGCTCTGCACTCCTAGCCCCACTGGTCTCTCTGCGGCCGCCAGGGCTAGGGCTCTCGGGGTGGGGGTGGGGCGGGGTTTCCCCGTCAGAGAATCCTCCCCCGGGGCTGGCGGCAGGGGGGAGGGGAAGGAAATCGGGGACTGAAGGATTAAGAGGGACTCGAGCTCGGCACGAGCGCGGCCCGCGCGAGGGATCCTGGGTAAAAAGTGGCCGCGCCGCACCGGGAGAGCGCGGAGAGGAGCCGGGTTCAGAGGTCAGGGCCCTGGACCCCAGCTTGCAGAGCGCCCCCCCCCACGTTAACGCAGCGAGCAGGAGAAACCTTTTTGTTTTCAACCTCGGCAGCATGCTCCCCTATTGACCAAGCTGCTTTTCCTGGACCAGTGGAGAGCTTAGCTCCATCCTGGATCGCCTAACCCCACCCCCCTGCCACTACCAACACAGAACCCAACTCTACCCTTCCTCTCAACTCACTTCCCAGCCCCCCGTACTGGCTGGCAATAACGCAGTAAATTTGCTTTAACAACAAGTGGGGGTGGTTGCATTTACTCCTCCCTCCTCCCTCCTCCCCCTCCTCTCGCTTCGGCTCTTGACACTACTACAAACCAGGACTATAAACATAAACATGTGTCCACTGTAACTGGGCAGGTAATATACGGATTTAGGGGAGGGGGGGCTTGGTCATTGCTTGGGGGGCATTAAAAATGTGTTTCACGTGCTGTCCGGCTTTGGGGGCTCCCCTCACCCACCAATAATGCCGACGGCACTCGGTCACTTACACATTCAGTCACACAGACCCACAAAGGCAGACTTGCCGATAACCACGGTACTCCAAAAGCAAATACATTTAAACACGAATCTTTCTGCTTGCCCAGCCACTGCTGCCATTTCTTCTATCAGCAAAAAGTAACATCAAGACTTGAGCCCCCTTTCCTTTCTAAAAATTCTTCTCCAGATAGCAACAGAGAACATTTTTTTCGACCTATAATAGTACACCGATCTCTTCCTATAGACAGTACCTACACATTTTGTGCGCAGAAATCCTTTCAGACAGCAAGAAAGGTAATTTCAATGCCTAAGTTCGAAATCTGGAATGTAAAGGTGGTTTCTTGGGCTTTGCCTTCATGCAACTAGCAACTTCTGCTGTAAGTTGCTGCCACTGGCGCTTTGAAGAGTCGCCACAGCAAGTCTTTATTATTATTATTTAGTCTGTATTTACACTGCCGCTCAATTTTTTTTCTTATTCTCATTTCAACAAGCCTAGCAACAACTATTTAAGGTAGAGTAAAGCTAATCCCCTTGCAAGCTTTTTGGCTTGAAACGGAGGGAGAGACAGAAAATGTTCAGATGGAGAAGTGGTTCCCTTTGTTCTTTCATTGTTTCTCTAGGAACTGGTGAATACAAGGGCAAACACTTACCTTCTCTTCTTTTTGCTCCGAAAACCAGACGTTCCCATCAGCCTTAAAATACACAATCCACCTTGAAAGTAACTACGGATGTCGGGAGAGTTTGTACTCCATGCTTTTTCGCTCTCTGCCCTCTTTTAGCGTAGGATTAAGTTGCAGAGCACGTTGCTGCAAGCTGTAGCCCCCCGCCTTAGTGAATCGGTCACGTTTAGGACCCTCTAAGTCCATCCTAATTCTGCCTGTAGAATTGAGGGTATTGGAGCTCTAAACTTTCAAAAGGAAAGGGGCCTGCGACTACCCAGCACACTTACGAATACCGTGACATTTTTTTACCACTGTATTTTTGTACCACCAAATAGAATTACCAAGAAATATTAGATATTTCTTTGAGGAAACTTTTCTAAGTTTATTCTTAGCAATGTACTATTTAGATACCTACCTATTTAGTAAAAAGGTAGGTTTCTATGGGCTTTTAACAGACAAGTACGTTTTCCATAATGTTTGTTATGCCATGTGTTTTTTTTAAAACAGGCAATACATTACTAGAACTGAAAAAGAAAATCGAAGTTTGAATTATAAAGTTGAGGAATTACTTAAAGACAGGGACTTACGACGTGTAGAAATTGGCCTCCATTTCAAAAACTAAGCTTTTCAAAGTTAAAATACTTAATTTTCACCTTATGATTCCTATATTTAAAAAGCAACTTTTCTCACCCATCAGTGTGTAGTGCCCAGCCTGGTGGGCATTTTTGCCCACACCTTGTCTAAATCCGATTATGATGTGATTTGTTGAAGTCATGAATATGAAATGATCCTCGGCATCCATAAATGCGAACTTGGGGTTTTTTTTGATCTCCCGCTTTTTTGTGTTCGCCCAGTAGCTGCAACAGTGGAAGACTGTGATTGGCTCCAGTGCTCCTAGAAGGATTTGGGCTGAAGCCAGGGGAACAGAACCAGAGGATTCCCTTCACAGAGGCCATCAGGCCACACATGTCCTATCTTTCCCTTTTCCCCTCAAGGGTGCTCAGAATCTCAGTGTGACTTCAGCAGCCCATGGGTAGGCCTCAGCACTTGGTGTCAGGACTTCAGTCTCCACACATTTGGCCCTTGTGGGAAAGAGACAAAAAATGGCGCAACACAAATAAATTGTGGCTCTTGATATTTGTATATTATTTAACACATCAACATTGAACTCTTACTTTCTCAGATTTTTTTTTTCTATATTCAGAATCAATTGTTAGAGACCCTGGTTTCTCATAGGAAAATATTGCAACAAAACAAGATAATTGGGGGGAAAGGCGGCTGCAGTAGGAAAAGTGGCTTTTCTTTGATAGCATTTAATTGGAATTAAAAGATTCTTGAGCTGTAAACATTCTTTATTTATTCAGCACACATAAGTAGGCATTGTTTCATCACCATCATAATTATGGTGTCCTTTAAACTGGCTGATAGCAGGAAAGATAAGGGAATGTGTCTGTAGATTCAGATCAGGTCTCCCTCCTTTCTTTCTTCCCCTTCCTCCCTCCCTCCCTCCTGTCTCCACTACCCCCACCCCCATTCCTTCCTTGATCACTAGGGTCCCCCATAGCCCTTGAGATGATGAGAGCAGAAAGATTTTGGCCTATTTCTTACATCATGGAAGTGATTTGTACCACACTCTAATTTGACTCAATCTATAACCTTCTTGTCTCCCATGTTTATAATTGCTTTTTTTAGCTTGCAATATCTGTTATCTGAAGAGTTGCCTATAGCTCACCTGTATAAAATCTTGTCCACTAGGGTTTGTTGCTTTACCTTTGTCTAAATCAAAAAGCACACTCTTAGGGCTTTTCCAGAACAAAGCCTCACCAAAAAAAAAAAAAAAAAAGAAAAAAAAAAAAAAAAAAAAAAAAGCCCTCTACCTCCAAGGATTTGCAAATTTATAAAGGCTGCACAGAATTCAAGATGGGTCAGGGGGCAATAAAAGGGTAGAAGGTCACTGCATTTGGATTATGGGTCAGTAGATAACATGGCATATATTCTATGTCCCAAACTTCTGTTAAAAACAGGATTTTTAAATGCCTAAGAACAGAAGAATGGGCCCTTTTGGAGATTTGCCCTGATTTGTTTGGATGAGACAAAAAGAAAAAATTAAGGAAAATATACTAAGTTATAATTTAAGTTGTTCTTTAATTTAGCCATTTCCTCTTCCTCCATTCTCATGTTCCCCTCCCAAACAGCAGAAAACACACGAGATTACATAAATTTATGTAAGAACTGTTGACTACCACACAAGCTTTTATTGTCCTATATCCTCAATTCAGCCATATGAGGTTTTAAATTATTATTATTTTAGTCTTTATTATGTTGTGTTATAGTTACTTTTGGCTAACAGCACAAGGGGCTTCTTTTATTCTTCTAACTAGTATACTTACATTGTTGAGGCCTTTGTGATGTTCCTTGGTCTTTTCTCTCTGAAATCACATTGAACAAAATATGCCCAGCAATCACTAAAACAAATGTATATGGTGAAGAGTTAGGCAGTTAGGATGATGGGGGGTGTGGTGATCCTCATTTAAATTACGTATGTATGGATGAAAGCTTGAGAAAAAGGGATTATTTTAATGTTCTTCAGTACTTTAATTATATGACAGTTGTAGTGTAGAAATGCAAAAGTACTCTTAGGTTTTCCTTCAGGTTTTCAAAAGAACTTTCCCCATTAGTAAACTACTTCTGCAAATTGCTATTGCATTTCCCAGCTAACCATTTAAAAGACTGTAAATGCCGTGTCCATTACTTTGCCCCAGAAGAAAAAGGTCAGACTGAATTGCAATGGTACTTAAACATAAAATACAGTAAAAATAAATCAAAATAGATCATCTAAAGGTAAATTTGGCACATTCACACAGGATAAGATAAATATGTTCATATCTTCATAGCTTATCACTTTAAAAACTGAAAGTGCTGATTTTTTTACAATCAATGCAGAAGTGAACATTAAGAATGTATTTCTATCTGTATTTGCCACAGAGTATTCTCCTTTAGCAAGCAGCTTTGTTTTCAAAGCTAAAATACTTTTTATGATAGTGTATAGATTATGCATTCTTCACTAAGTAAATAATCACATTTAACTAACAAACTCAAAGCCTTTCATATATACTCAATAAGTAATTCCTGGCCCCTCAGAGATGGCTATATACATAAATGTTAATTTGGGCCTATCCACCAACATATGTATATGGGTTTGAGAAACATGGAAGTTGATATATCTTTTCTTAAAAAAGAATTTGAATACAGTCCATCATCTGAATTGGGTTCATCTTTGATTGTAGAGGTGGCTGACATGGTCAACAAATTTATCACAGAAATCCCCTGGCTTTTGAAGAATTGTACATCTGGATCTGCACATCCAGGCAAAGTAAGTAAATTATTGCATAACTTTAAGCATAATTGATAACAGACACCTTTAATTTTTCATCCCCATTCTTTGGCCAGCTTTCACATTAATAATCTAAGCCATAAATGTTGGTAGCTATTGATCGAACTCCCCTGTGTGCATGCAAATCCATCTTAAAGTCCCCTGCCTTTCATGTGTGAGCGCTCAGGGGCCTCTCCTAGATCTTTTTATCGGGATCGACCCCTAATGTGCCTGGAGAAGACCCCGGATATGCAACGTGTGCTGATGGCCACAAGAAAGCTGTCTGTCACATTCTCTGTGTGTGTATGCGTGTGAATGCGCGTGCTCACACCTTCACACACACACACACACACACACACACACACACACACAACGATGGGGGAAGTTAAAGGAACAAAAGAATGTATTAGACAAGAAGAAAGCTGTGTAATAGGAGTATTAAAAATGTATAAGTGTAAAGATGTCTGGGTCCACACACAAAGATATTCTCATAAATTGTATATATAGACAAATCCCCAAATCTCCCAGCCTTTATATTTCTCTATTTGATCCAATAGATTGTACCCTTAGTTTAAAAAAATACTTAATATTCTTCTTGTTTTAAAAACCACCTATATTGCCAGTATTTTAAAGATTGAAAGAGAGGGAGAGGAAAAGAAGGTAATTTTGAAATGGTTACTAATTCATGTTGCCATGTGCAGGAGGGGTGTGTGTGTGTGTGTGTGTGTGCAAATCTAAACAGGAATTGAGAACAACAACTACCTGGCTAAAAAAAGGGAATGGGGACACTCTAGCCAACCTTTTGTAATAAGCTTTTTCTGAATTTACTATTTCTTGGTGGTTTGACTCTATGGTAGAAATCTTAAGGCTGGGGGAGGGGAATTGGACGGGGGTGGGGTGGGAGGAAGAGGGCTGGCACTATATAAGTGCATCAGGAGGAATTTTAAAACGACATTATTTTTGCTAGCAATAGAAAGACTCTGGTCATTCTACTTTAAATAACAAACACCAGCGTCTGCTTTTCCAGGAAACTTTGCTTTCTGCTTGAACATTTTGCATTTTGCCTCTTGTGAAAGTGAAAGAGAAAAACGCGGTGTGATGGATCCAGATGCAAAAGAAAGCCAACTCGGTGGACGGTATTAGCTGTGACGAGGCATTGTTCATTGCTGCCTCTCGGTTACGTTTAAAGCCTGAAATATCACGAGATCCATTCAATGATCCTTCTCTCATTCAAGGGACAAAAATGTAATTTGCTGTAGCTCTGATTTCTTGGATGGAAATGCTAGCCTTAGATTTCAAAGGCAAGAACTAGACATCGCGGTTTGTACACACATTGATTAAGTTGAAGAGCGGCGATTACATCTGTGCTGAGTGCAACAGTAGTCCAGGGCTGACTTTTCAAATCCCAACCTCTGAGTTACAGACTCTCTTAAATAGACTTCCTTAATTTCCGGATGCACTTCTCGAAATTCCCAATTCTCTTCAAAATTCCTGGGAAATTACAAGGGAGATGAGGGTGGGGGTGGGAAACTATGGCCGAGATTTTGTGCAAACTACCTTTTTGTATGAGATTCCTCTGTATCTTTTTTTTTTTTTTTCTTTTTTGGAACAGTACCTGCTTGTGGTAGCCAGACCGGAGGAGTGGAAACTGGAACTTTTTAATGTGAAGGAAGAAATCATTTACAATTTTTTTTCTTGAAGGCTCTGAAATATCCGTTTATTCTTTTAACCTCGTGGATGTGTCTGTTTTTGGAGGAACAAGGACATATAAATGCCTGGGTTGCTTTTCTGCTGTAGTTGCAAACACCTAACAGTTAAGAAGATTTTGCCGAATTTTGCAAAGCAGCCAACAAAGGGCCTTGGGATCGTGGTAACACAACTGGGAAGACCCTTGTTCTCATTTGGCAATATTTTGGATATCCTTGAAAATGACACTAAAATATGCCTTGATTTGACTAAGAAGAAGTTAAACAATATTGATATTCATCCAAAGTGGTTTTTTTAAAGCAGATGCTTGGCTTTCATGGGAAAAAATGGGAGTTGTGGAAGATTAATTTAAACTACCAAGTAAAAGCGTCATAGACCACTGAAATGGTCTACACCGGCACTTTCTTTTCATCGTTATTACGTAAAACCTCTGGAAGTACCTTGGGCGGTTTACGTATTCTATTCTTTGCCGCAGAAGCAAGCCGCTCCCTGGAATTCTGACCTGCGGTACACAGGACCCAGGCAAAGGCTGTGCTGGGGACTCTGGGACGATCCCGCCTCCAATCCAGCCTGGTTAATTGTGAAAAGTGTACACATTTCTAGCTTATCTATGCTTTGTTATGGGTCTGACGTGAAACTACCTCCTCCCTAACGCCACCCCCCAGTAGAGAGCCCAAATCCACTTGAATTGTTACAGTGTTTTGGAGTTGGAGCCTTGAACTGCTTCCTTGGTCAAATAACTTTGTTTCTGGTTGTAAAAAGGCATTGCAGGGGGGAAAAAAGGAAAATCGAGAGAAATTCAAAACGTAAGTCCGTACTGGGGCGGTTAACCTCGCGGGTTTAACTTTGGAGCTCGCAGCCCGTCTCCTTCCCCATTCCCATAAGGGAAATACCAGGCTATTCTGCACATTTTCACTTACGCTCTATTTTCCAAAGGAAAAAGGGGGTGGGGTGTATCTATTTAGGCTTGATAATGTTTTTAAAATGCTTTTCTTTGAAATGATAATAGCTGTAGCGGCAAAATGCAAATAAAGCAAAAAATAGGCGATATTCCTTTAAAGGCGAATATACAGGTTTTTTTTTTTTTTTTTTTTTTTTTTAAGCGTACACACACTGGTTCAGATGAAGTCTGTGAGTCAGGCTATTTCTGAGCTCCGATAGTTTAATGGAAAGATTTATATACCGACTGTATTATTTACTTTGGGAGGGGAGGTGGCAATATAAGGGTATGCTAATTAGTGGGAGATTTTGGGGGGAAGGGGTGGAATATCAATTTTTATTGCATCACCTGTCAGGAGTGTCCAATCAGCGCTGGCTTTAGGGGAATTAATTGATGAAGGTGTCTCCGGACGAGCTCACTTCACTCTGTCATTTTATTTGTAGCTAAAGCAGCGGCGGGAATAGCAGCTGCACTTCTTTTCTCTTTCTCCCTTCACATTCCATTATCATAGTGCTCCAATGGAGAAGGAAGAAATAGAGGGGCCCAGGTACTGATCTGCATCGGGACTTACACTAACACACTGGCAGATCAGAAACCGGATGGTTTTTAACGTCTTTTTTAAAAAACGAAAACCAAAAAAAAAAAAAAAAAAAAAAAAAAAAAAAAAAAAAAGAAAGAATAAAGTCAGTGTAATTTCATGTGTTTTTTTTTTTTTTTTTCCAATAATTTCGCCTAGAGT
>VMDR010031367.1:0-12063 GCA_007922815.1 Macrotus californicus | reverse complement strand
ATATGGAAAACATGTTATCATGGCTTGGTATATTGGAAGAGTTAATGTGCCTGTCCTAAACAGTCATGGTGGCAAAGAAAACAACCCACCCAACCTTCTTATGACAGGGTATTGGTTAAACCCTGTATTACCACATGACTCCTCCCTCCACAATTGCTGGTTGGCTCAGAAGTGAATAACAGATCCAAGAGTAACCAATCAGTAGACTTGCCAGCAACCTATCTTCTGCATGGGCTTGATGGAAAATGAGCAGGCCAAAGTTTGAAGTTCATACTAAAAACCTAGAAAGTATGATACAAGAAGGGTGAAACTCAGTCAAAAGTTCATAGGTAGAGTTAAAACTAGAGAAGCTGCTGTAAGAAATAGTAAACTGAAAACTGAGGAGGGCAGTAATTAAGAATCAGGAGAAAAAACGGCTGGAAGCAGGGCACAAAGACAGATGGAGGGCAGCCAACCACAGAATCAGTACCGCTCTGCAGTGAGGACTCCTGCTCCTGATGCCTGGGTCTTGGCAGCTGCCTGGGACCCAGACCCACACTCCAGCAAGATTCACAAGGGGCCCGACTTAACTCAGCCTCTGCTCTGAGATTCCCAAGAAAATTTCCTCGTCATTCTTTGTAAATCTTTTGAGTATTCCCTTTACGTGGACCGACCTTAGTGGGTCTCTATCTTGCAACTGTTAACAATAATATGTGGACAATGAATCCAATTTTATATTTTTAATGTGTGATTACATGTATTTATGGATATAAAATAGTCACAAACTTACTAAAAATATTCTTAGATGTACCAATATTATGTGGCTTCTCTATTTGTCTATTAATTGATCTGATTGCTTAAAAGATACTTCTCACCGGGTGTCTGGGACAGTTAGACTTGGCAATGTTCCCGTCTTCGTTGGCATAAATGTCTCCATCCAGTTTACACCTTCATTTAAAGTTCAACCCCCTAGGTTTTTGTTAAAGATACATCTGCATGTAGACAAAATAACATGTTTATAAGGCTATTCATTGAGCTATACATTTGCAGTTTGTAACAGCAAAATTTTATCTATGTACATCAATAAGGAAAGAGTTAAATAAGTTATAAAACATTCTTATAATGAAATGCTTTCCAAAAAAAACAAACAAAAAAATGAGTATACTATATCTTTGTTGCTATGAAAATCCCAGTGATATATTTTCAGTGGGAAAACAAGGGGCAAAAATAGTTATGTTACCTTTGACTTAAGAAAAGGAAGAGGAAGATTTGGGATATGTGTTCACATTTGATAACAACAGCATCAAGAAACCGTGACAACGTGCACGGAGAGGTCAGTTTTAAAGTGGTACCTTTGGAAGGAGTGCTGTTGTGTGACTAGGAATGGGATGGATGGGAAGGAAAACTTTTTCCTGTAAATCTTTCTATGTTGTTTCGATCTGTGGGCCATGTGACTGTATTACTATAAAAATGAAGCATGTTTTTTAAAGGCTGTAACATTAACAACCTATGAGAGTGATTTGTATAGTATTTTTTGTGTGCCTCTGGGTAAAATATTGGTCCATCAAATGTACCTTAATTCTCACTACATAGAATCTGGTTGGGGTAGATTAAATCATCTCATGGAGGTGGAGTGAGGAGGGCTAGGATTCGTGTTGGTGATCTCTCTGTTCTGCCTCGTCATGCTTTCCCTGCTGGAATCTGCAGCTGAAGTTAATAACTGGTGTCCTTTTTACTATCTGGTCTTTCTGAATGTGGTCAGGCAAAGCAGTGCTACCAGGATGACTTAGTCTTGCCTTAGTGCTTGCTGATGCTCAAGACCTCCTAGGTCTCGCCCATATCCTCCATCTGGCTCTGCTTTCAGCCTGATCCCACAGCTTCTGCGATAAGATCATCCTACTCAGGCCTACTGACTTCTATGGAGTAAACTTCTGACTTGGTCCCCCTTCCCCACCTCATTCCCCACCGCTGTTTTCAGGCACCAACTGGTGTGGTCCATGGCACACAGGAATTAGAAGCGCTCTGGAAAGCTAACTTCAGTCCTCCATATGCCTGTCATGGAGAGAACTTTCAAGGTTACACTGATGTGGCCAAACCCTAGATTGGTATGTGGGAACCTTACACGGCTATCTTTGCCAGAGACCCAGACGTGAATCTGGGCAAAATCCCTACCCTTATCACCAACCCCCCATACACACACACACACACACACACACACACACACACACACAATTTTTCTTACACACTTGGTTTTAACCCAGGGACAGGAGTAAAGTCCCCCTTCCCACAACCTCAGCCATTCCTTCCCCCACTTTACCCCCCTACTATCCAGATAGATAGTTGTCTCAGATCAAAGTTTATCTGTCTATTCATATCCAGGCTAAGAAATAGATAAGGAGAGATAACTTATGTAGTTCTCCCATAACTGTTTTTTGTATTTTTTTAGGTTTCAAAATTTCATCTTTAATGTCTGTACTCTTTGGTCAAGAGAATACCGAGCTTCTTTATTAGTAATCGCAGATTTTATTCAAGGCAAAAATGTCCTCAGGAGAACACTACCTTTTCCCACCTTTCTTGTGCCACAAGCTCTCAAAGCAGGCCTCTCCCTTCCCTTCAGTGACAGCATGTCACCTAGGTAATAATCTGAGTTCTACAGCATTTACTGATAAATTTTAATTATTACCTCTCCGAGGGGTAGGTACAAGAACTCTAGTTGACCCATTACCTTAATTTAGACAAAGGGCTTAACCTGTTCTGGTGGTTTTCGAGACTGCTGTGATGATTAAAAGAGACATTTTGGTGGTTATGTCCTATTGACTACAGACCCACTTGGTATAAAGTGGTCTTGTGCAAGACACTAAAAAAGTCTCACATTTAGTTCTGTAAAAAAAACTGTGTGGCAGTTCTCCACCAAAGTAATTTGATTTCTGATATTATTTTCCCTTATATGTCTTTAAAAAGTCTGAGTTATATATTCCACGTAGGAGAGGAATTCTCCAGGCAACATGTGGAATTAACAAGGGTAAAAAGAAAATCACTTTTGGTGGTGGAACAAGACTCCCTGCTACCTTTCATTTGTATAGAAAAAGCCCAGCCAAGTCCATTTATCATTATCAAGAACAATAAGTAATTTAGCCTCCTAAGCACTTTCACATTCTTGTTCCACACTGTAAAACATTTTTCAAAAAGAGCCGTGTTCAAAACCACAGTCAATATGCTTCTCCATATAACATACCTGCTATAGTTTCAACACATCTATCTCTAGTCTAGTATCACTGGAAGGCAGGAAAAGTATCCAAATGGTTCTAGCTGCACAACAAAACCTACGTGCCAGGGACTCGCCGAGTCACAGTTCCAAAAGCAGCCCAGCAAACTGGCAGCCCCATTCCCATCACTCAAATGATGCTTGAGAGGGTTAGCACATCCTGACTGAGAAGCCTTGCATGTACTGGTCCATAGTGATGGCAATGAATTTGGCCCAGATAGTCTGCAGCACAGGTGTGAGGCTGGCCTAGAGCATAGAACTCAAGAACCTCAGTATTCATGTCCTTGACTTGGTACATTTAGTCCTGACATAACATTTTTAAGAAAGTGTGAGACTGCTTATAATATTTGCCTCCTGTGACAGAGGACAGAAATGTACTATGAACTCTTAATTTTCCTTGACTTCTGCAATAATTAAACCAGATTCTGATGTGGCTGTTTTAAAACAGGTGCAAAGTGAATACTAGCCTTATCGGGAGATCACTTGGTAAGTTATATAAATCTCTAAGCACCATGTTGTACACCTTAAATGGGTGTAATATTGGATGTCAACTGTAATTGAAAAATAAAAAAATAAAACATAAATACCTAAATAAAACATGGCTGCAACTTTCTTGATACTCCTCCCATTAAGAGGTAGGGTGTTAGGTCCTCCCCTTGGATCTTGACAAGCTTATGACAGCTTCTACTAATAGAGTATGGCAGAAGGGATGCTCTGTGATTTTCAAGGCCACATAGCTTTTTCCTTGTTCTCTGGAGCACACTTCTCAAAGCCTTGAGCCACCATTTAAGAATCTGACCACCTTAAGACTGCTATGCTGAAAAGGCCTAGGATAAGCACCTCAGTTCACAGTCCCAGCTGAGCTGGGGCTCCCAGCACCCACTCCTGCCAAGGAGACAGCTTTGTGAATGAAACTGCCTTGGACCCTCCAGATCAGCCCATTTTCCAGCGAAATACTGTCAAGCAAACAGAACAATCCCCGAAGTAAACTGCCTGATCTTGGCCCACAAAATCGTGAGATATTATTTTAATCACCAACTCTTTGGGAGTTACTATTATAACAATAGGTAACCAGAACAATTACCTCCTAAGTTGTGTTGCCATTGATCAGTGGGCCACTATTAAACGGCATAGTTCTGTTCGATAGACAGGAAAAGAAGTCACAGAGCAATGTGGGCCTGGAGCTGACTCCAGCTGTTACAAAGACTGTGTGTTCTTTCCGTACCATGACATCTTTTCATGTTGGTCATCACAATTTCAAACTAGAATATCCAAAATAACTAAGTCCGTTGGATTGGAACTGCATTCCTTGGGGCCTTAAGGTTCCACGAAAGGTGACTGAAGGCTCATCCAAGGAGAGAAAGCAATGAGGGTAGGATTGCCAAGCAAAGGATTTTGGGGCCCTCTTTCAAGTCAGATTTGTTCTACTTTCGGTAACTGTATAAAGCATATTGATATTCCACTTAAGATATCCTTTGAAAAAGACATTTCATTACTGAAACAAAACTAACAAAAAAGTTTTCAAAGTAGTGATCTTGTCCAAAGTCCTCCTTCTAAAATTAAAAAGCTGTGTCCTGAGAGACAAAGCAACTTGCCCAGCATTATGCCTGGTTATTGGCCAATCAAGTGCCGCGATTTCTCGTTCAGCAATTTTACCGTGTTTATACGATTAGCCGGTATCATGCACCATCAACAAGAGCCAAGACTGAGTGAGTTAATTTATGCAGTCTCTCTCTACGGAACACCTGTCAGATACCAGTTCCCAGAGCAGGTCCCTGTTGAACCTGATGGGCGTGGCCATTGCTCTCAGGGTCACCACTGGACAAGAAATAACCATCAGCCAGTAATCCACGGGATCCCTTTCTACAAATGGCTTCTGTTTCCATCTTATTCATGACAAGAACTATTAACAGAGAAAACATCAAAAGTCCTCTCACTCAGAATCTTGCTGCGGACCCATGTTAAGTTGTAACGGGAAAAGGGAGGAAGCAGGGGCTAGATAATCAGAAACAGGAATAATCAGGTCTCACTCAAGCAGAGTCGGGCCATGTGGATGACAGTACAAGGCAACATAGACTTTTTAAATTGTTATAAAATTACCCAAATGAATATTTAAGGTTGCACCCACTTCTTTGTGTTATTTATTTAGTTCTGTTTGAGAAACATTGCGTTCATTATTCCAAGAATTTTTTTAAGTACTGCACGTTTCAGGTGGCATTCATATGACATGCTTTATCAAGATCAAACTAAACACAGGGAGGAATGTGGGATAGTGAGATAGTTTTGAAAAAGAAATAGGCCACTTGAGAGGGTATGTTGACAGGAGTGACCTCTGAGCATCTACAGGAATCGAGATGACAAAACATCTCATCAATGCAGTAAAAAAAATCTCCATTTCTCCAGGCAAAACCAGCTGTAGAACTTGTGAACCAAATAACTCTTAACCACGGAGTTACTTCCATGGAATATACACTTCTAAAGGTGCAAAAGATATGTTAAACTTTCTACTTTAATTGAAATTGAAATATGTAAAGGCTCTGCTTGAACACTGGAGAAAGGCCAGCTGTAGCAATAATCTCTCCAATTCATTCTCTTCTTTGAAAGACTCAAGTTTTGGCAAAAATCATCTTAAACTCGTGCACAAATCCTTTACGTTGTGGGGTCCATAATTTAACCCCCAAAGTGTGGTTTATTAATAGAAAAAGTTCTTTTATCTGGCACTGTCATCATGGAGCAGTAAGCTGCATACACAATAGGTACACAGATTCTATCTCTCTCCCCAGATCCGAGGTGAACTCGGTGACAACAGCCTGCCTCTTGAAGCTTTATGATACCCGTCTCCTCGCACCGGAGGCCCAGCTCAAAGACAGTACTCAATACATGTTTGTTGAGAGAACAGATAATAAATAGCACTTTATCACATTTCACTTACACTGATTAATTTTTATTCGCTTTTCACAACAACCTTATGACTGAAGAAGGTCGACTACAAAAAAACGGCTTAGAATGTTTGTGACTTTTTACAGCCATAGGATTATTGTATGGTGGAGCCAGACCTGGACTTCCCTGACCCAGTCCTGTCTCCTTTCCACTCCTGGACCTTACCTCACATCACAGAAGGAGGGAATGAAAGCTTTCGGGGTTTTTTTGTGCTTATTCTATCAAAATTAATGTGAGTTTTAGTGAGTTAGCTCATTCATTCATTTATTCTCTGGCACTGTGTCTTTTTCTTTTGCTTCACAATACTTAGTATAATTTATAATTCCTTACACATTTGATTATTTGTTTGCTTGTTGTCTCTCCAAAGAGACTGTAAGTCCCACATGGGAGAGGGCAGGTCTATTTGTTACTCAGAGCCCAGCGCAGTGCCTTGTGCATGGTAGGCATTCAGAAAATGTGTGTTGAATATTCAGTGAAAGTTACAGAAAATGTTTCATTCTGTCTTCAGTCCTTGAGCTTCCACAGTGTTTGGCAGCATGCTGACCAGGGGCAGGTGACAGGGAGCAAATGGCACTAGAACCAGGTACCCAGGATCCTACCCTTATGTTTTGACCACAGTCTCAGAGCCAAGTAACTGACATTTACTCTCAAAGATTAGCTTTTTGTCTCATTCAGATGTTATTTGCAATAGAATCTGACATTTTCATCCATGATTGACTTCCTCCATAGGAAAAATAAAGTTTAGAATCCTTCTGATTACTTGGTAGGTGCTTCCTTTCATTGTTTTAAACTTTTTTAAATTTTGAAAGTAAAACATAGACTTGATAGAAAATTCAAATAAATAAAATATAACTTTTCCCCAAACCTCATCCCATTTCCAAAGAAAATCTTTTTTCATTTCCTTACAAATCTTTTCAGGAAAGTTTTATTCCTTTACTCCTGGGGATGGGTACATGTGTGATGTAATTTATTATCCAAACCAAGACACTTGTGAAGGTGAAAGAAGGTACTATGAATAATTAGTCACATATGGTCACCCAGCCATAGAGTGTTGCCCAAGCTCCCTTGTAGGGTGCATCGAGTTCATGACCACTGTTAAGGAACGTGGTTTGGGGAACTGCCCAGTTGCTCCATCCTTATGCTTTATAACTTAGTCTGTGAGGAAGCTATTATTGGTCCCAGAGAAATAAGATTAATTAATACTCAACTATGGGATTTTTATAAAGCTAACCTGATCCAATTTTTAGAAATTATATTATAGTCTGAAGTTATGCCCTTCCCACCCTGTTTTGGCAATTAAATGTCATTTCAAGTGTGTAAGGGCCATTGTTTTCTTTTCTCACTTCTCAGTATCATTTGCAGTTTCAAATTCAATTACAAGGAACAATAACCCACTAAAATCGACCGAACAAGAAGTTTGGAAGGAGGTGGTCAAGGGCTGTTATAAATGTTCAGTGACATCACTGAAGACCCAAGCTCCATTATTCTTAGCACGATACCCCTTCACTTCGTGGCAGCGAGACAGCTGCTGAAATTCCAGGCACCACGTTCAAGGTCCAGGCAGAAAGGTGAAAGGGCCAAAGGCCTTCTATCCATAATGCTTCGTTTCCTATTAGAGTTGGGTCCCCAGGAGATGTCCTTTTACATTTCAGTAGAATGGATGGGACTACATAACAACACATAGAACAATAACTGACCTGATCAAGACAGCTATAGAGGTTTTTTGTTTTTTGTTTTAACAAATTCCAGATTATGTCATGCCTCTGTTGGCACTTCCAGTGGTTTCCTCACTGTGCTCAGGGTGAAAATTGCAGTGTCCTCAGCCCCCCACCTTCTGACTTCCCTGCTGTTTCCCTCACTCACCCTGCCTCAAACACCTGCCTCTTGGCTGTTCTTTGAGCACACCCAGTGTGCCTCCTCAAGGCCTCTGTGCTCCCAGTGCACTCTGCCTCCAGACACCAGCGTGTCTCGCCCTGTCCTGGAGACCATCTCAATGCAGCGTGAAGTGACAGCCATCCCCCCACTCAAACTGTCTCTCCCTGTCTCTCCTTGCTTGACTTTCCTCCCCAGCCCACCATCTGCAACTCTACTTGCTTTTGTCTTTAGTTACTGTTTGTCTCCTCCAACCAGACTACAAGTTCCTCGAAGGCAGGAGAGTTGTCTGTTTTGTTCACTGCTGTGTCTTTAATGCTTAGAGCTGTGCCTGGCTCGTGGAAGCTGCTGGATTAATATTGAATGAGTGAAGGAATGAGTGACCACACTGGTCTTGAGTCTGTGATTCATCCTGAGGCCTGAAATAGAGACCTGTCTCTCCTTAGATCAAGGAACCTGCCCTGTCTGACAGCACATCTGACTCCTAGCAGGGTGGAAAAGGCTGCTCAGTAGGTAACAGGCAGTGTTCGCTACAATGTTCTTACCTGGGAAACTGAAACATTGAAAACTCTCTGTTGGTTCCACCGAATTAAAAAAAATAAACCCAGAATTATAGTATTTAGAAACCTCTTTGACTACCATTTTTACCTCCCTGCCTTTTCATCTTTGCCCTGCCCCTTCAACAGGGCTAATGACCTTGGTCCTCTCCCCTTCTGAGTTGGACTGGCCTTCCAGGTGGGCCATCACTTCCAGCTGTTTGCCCTCTGGTGTTGACCTGACTGACGGCCTCCACTTCCCAGGGACCCTGCGGGCAGCTTCTTCTCCATACCCCAATCCCCTCTATTATGGAAAAT
This sequence comes from Macrotus californicus, assembly GCA_007922815.1. Classification (NCBI taxonomy): domain Eukaryota; kingdom Metazoa; phylum Chordata; class Mammalia; order Chiroptera; family Phyllostomidae; genus Macrotus; species Macrotus californicus. The sequence continues at coordinate 3,153 of VMDR010031367.1, read as the reverse complement.
GGGACTCAAACATATAAAACAATCTTCTATATGTCTTAAATGTAAATTACTATGAAGCAAGCCATCAATAAATCCTAATGACTACATCTGTCAAAACTAAAAATATATTAAAGGGCACATGCATAAATCGCTTAGTAATGAAATAATTTCATAAGTATTTAAGTAGAACTCATAAAATATAAATTCTCAGTCTACTACTAATTGGAATCAAGACTTTAGTTCTTGGTCTTCCATCACCATTGGAAATGTAATTAGATTATAAATAACACATTCTAAATTGGTCTTTTAACACTCACAAATTGTTTTCTGCCTCTAAACTTTATCCTTCAGCCTCCATTTCTACCTGGGTCCTTACAAATGTATGAGGAGTTCTGCTCTATTATTAGCCTCAAATTGTTTTTTAGCAAAATAATCATCAAATGTCAGGAAATTGGCAGTGTTCTGTGTGATCCCGTGTTGCACAATTTGGGGAGTGGATGTGCCCACGATGCAGTGAACAGTCAGTGGGGTCGTGGGTGGGAGACAGGGGAAGGACAGATCGCCCAGTCCCCAGAGAGCACGGAACATCTGTTCCTTCATATTAAATGGAAAAACCCGGCGCACCACAGCATGCTAAACCAACTTCTGAGGTATAATTGAGTAGTTAATGTTCAAAAGAAATAGTATGCTCTGTAAAAACAAACCATTTTCTCTTGGCAAGTGGGACTTTACTTTTGAAATTTTGTATAAGATTAAATTATTTCATCACCATTTCCATGTTGGGTTTCAAAATAGACCTAAAAGTGTTTTTTACTTACTTGGCCTTAAGATAATAAATAAAGGTGGTGGTCCTGTCTTCTCTCGCCTGCTCTGTTCCCTGGGTTTTAGAGTCCCATTGGTCTATCTATTCTTATGCCAACACCATATTGTTTCGATTAATGTAACTTCCTAATAAGTCTAGTAGAGTAAGCCCTTCTACTGAGTTCTTTTTCAAAGTCGTCTTGGCTATCCTTTTATTCATTTTTTAGGGGGTAGTGTTGCTTAAGTGTTTCCCATTTGTTTTTAATTTTACTTTGTAAATAAACATATCTTAAGGTTGACTTTTTTATGGGTATCATTTTATGAATGTTAACACAATTATAGATTCTTATAACCACCCCCCAAGCCAGGGTGTGGAGAGTCTCATGGCCCCCAAATTTTCTCATGCTATCCCTAACCTCTCACAATTACTGATCTGTTATCTATTGTTAATCGTTTTTCCTTTTAAAAAAAGTCATATAAATGGAATCATACAGTCTGTAACCTTTTGAAATTGGCTTCTTTCACTCAGCACAGTGTCTTTGATATTCTTCCAAGTTGCTGAGTGGTTCAATAGTTTGTTCCTTTTTATTACTGAGTAGAAAGAATTCTGTGCAGCTGTATCTACATTTGTTTGCATATTCACGCTTTGTAGGACATTTGGATTGTTTCCAGTTTTATGAAGAAAGCTACTATAAACATTTGCGTATGGTTTTTTGTGTGAACATAAGTTTTCATATGAATTAGGAAACTACTACCTAGAAGGGAGATTGCCTGATAAGACGTGTACGGGAAACTTTATAAGGAACGGCCAAGTTGTCCTCCCGACTGGCTGTACCATTCTGTATCTCCATCAGCAATGTTTGAGCGTTGCAGTGGCAGGGGATATGTGATACCGTCTGTTTCCGAAGCCAGTCTAATAGTTTGAAGTGGTACTTCAGCCCTCGTCAGCTTCAGAACTCATCAAACCCTGTGCTCGTTGCATTTGGACCAGAAAACAATGTTTCAGCACTCGGCGCTTGCTCAGGACTCGTAGCACTTGCTCAGGACTTGTAGCGCTTGCAAGAACCTGTATGAGTCACCATGCTGCCCTGCAAGAGAAAGTGCTTCATCGTTTGTGCTTGTCCAGAGTTCTGGAACAAATTAATGACGTGTGCCGAGGTGCTGCTATATCGGCAATGCTCTTTGGCAAAGTGTCTATTCAAGGCTTTTGCTCCTTTTTGGACTTGGGGAATTTATTTTCTTCTTGCTGTTTTAAAAATGATTTATGTATACTGAATGTGAGTCCTTTTTTGTAGTTCTGTGAGTTGAAAATGTTATCCTTGTCTATAACTTGTTTCTTCATCCTCTTTACTGTGTCCTTCACAGAGCAAAATTTTTAATTTGAGAGGGAACTTTGATGCTGGTGCTGCTGCCCAAGACTGGCCGAAGCAGTGACTGTGGCAAATCCCCTAAGAGTCTCAGGGCATTGTGGTGCCAGGGATGCCTGCCATACTGGTTGCAGGGTTCATTAAAGGGGGCCTACTGTGACCTGAAGGGTCACACCCTGAAAGTCTCACCCTCCAAGCGCAGCCTTAGCATGTGAATAGTGACTAGTAGCGGCTGAGGTGGTGAGGGAAGAGTGGGTGGGGACTATACTGTTGGAATATATGAAGTGACAAATCTTAACAGAACTTCCCTTGATGAAGTGGAATTCAGAGGAAGGGAGATCCCTTTTGATCAGAGAGGTAAATTAAGGTGAGCTCTTTTATCGCTATGTATGTTAAATTGTAGTATTTCTCTTTTTCCTGCCCTGGATGTCTCACTTCACTGACTTCAGCAGGTTGAATATTCAGTTAGCTTGGTGCAACATAAGAACACTCTGTCTTACAAAATAATTACCTGGATTCATCTACAAAAAAACTTTCCAATAAAATCCAATACAAAGACACATTTTAAATAAGCTGTGTTTGCCTGTTCATAGTTTCCTGTGTCAGATTCCCAGAGAAAGCCCATTATTCCTCCAAATGAGTTTCCTGATCACTTAAACAAATAGAGCATTCTGTGCCTCTCATTACTTGTCATAATGAATATTCTCAAATTAATGTATCACACAGTTAATATGTATGACATTGTTGTTTTCTTGTAAATTTGCTGTCAAATTTTGAAATAAACAGGCTCACGGTAGCAGAATAGATCTATACGGTTTCAAATATTTTTAAAGCTCATTTCTATTCATATCATTCTAATTTCTGAAAGAATAACAGAAGCATAATGAATGCCTCCTTTCTTCAATATAATTTCTTGAATCTAATAAAAAAAACAGAGCACTAAAAATGCTAAGCCTTAAAACTGAAATCTTTCACTATCTGTCCAACAAAATACTAGCTTCTCTCT
>VMDR010031366.1:0-12065 GCA_007922815.1 Macrotus californicus | reverse complement strand
GAATCTCTTTTTTCTTCCTGTATTTTCAAATGCAGCCCATTTCATTTAACAACACTTATACATCTGTGGCATCTTAACTACTCCATCCTCTTTGAATTTTTCAATTAATATAAAGAAGGCCTTGCTGTATTATCTTTGGAAAAGTAAATGAGTTCATTATGTACCAAATTAACCTTTGTTAAGTTAACCAATGTAGCTGAAATGTCTTCAAATTCCAAGTGATACAATTATTTGTATATATTATGTTCATATATTATATCCATTTTACATATAAGTGTTTTTTTTTCAAATCTCTAATTTGCATTTCAGAAACATACAGGCTAAAACTTTGTGGACCATTGGACTGCACTTGAATGGTAAATTAGAAATTAAAGACTAGCCCCTACCGATTTCGAGGATCAGGTTCCCGGAAGAAAACCCTGTAGAAGACACTATATAAATAGCTGGAGGACGTTGCCATAGGGGATGACACATCCATAGGTCCCACGCCAACCTGCCTGGGCTGAGGTCAAAAGCAAGACTTAACAAATGAACTCAGTTACATGGTGGAGACAAACATATAACCTGCCTAAACGCTTGACTATTTTTTTCCTCCTCTACAATGAGTGACATCACTTTTTCACTTATCTTATTAGAAAGAACTATTCATTCAAGGTGAAATTGGCTTTTATCAGGATAAAACCAAAGCTTTCAGATTGACACACAACTCGAAAAAGTTTTTCTGCTCCCCTCCCAGGATCTGAACAGGGATTAAACTCAGCACACTATCAACTCAGTTCAAGGAAATGTTGATGCCTGGTTCCAGTTCAGGAGATTCAGAAAATACGTAGGTTACATAGTTGTTACTTAGTTTAACTAGACCATTGTTGAAAAAAAAATACAATGACTTGATTCGTGGTTTTATAAAATTCATTGACTGGGTTCAAACTGAAGTCCAGGAGACGGACAAGAGTGTCATAGTTTGGTGTCCTAAGTACCTGAAAAAAACACAGGTTGTTATTGCCATGCTAGTGTTTTAAAGAATTTTCCTTCTACGAGGCCAGATGGTGAGTAATTTTTTTCTAAATAAATAAAGTATACTTGATGTACTTTCACCTCATGAAGAGAGACTTCCCTATCGCCAACCTGAATCTTCTTTCTAGAGAAAGCAGTGGAAAGCAAAGGATGGGTCTGAGGTGAATGATCCCTCCCACCTGTGAAGCATCTCTGCACATCCCTTGTTGGATGATCTGGCTGGGGAAGTGGGACTTTGGACAAACAGGGCAAGGCAGCATGGAAAACTGGGGATGGTCAAAACGGCGCCTGTCCCATGACCAGAAGAGTTCAGGACTCCATGGCGCTGAAGGTTGTGCTGTGCCCAGGAGCCGGTTTAATAAATAAGAAGATATGCCATGCAACCAATCCAGCATGCAGAAACTCTTGTTCATATGCTTCCTGAAACTCTAGAGACACTTTCCCTTTATTAACACGCAGGGCTACTTGACAGAATCCATCCACCGTCAGCCTGCATTGCTTAGGTTACAGAAATCTACATCAAACCCCTAATTCTTAAGCCTTGGGTTTTTTTTCTTCTTCCCTTGCTTTAATTGTGCAGAAGTAAATACAACATAAGCAATGTAAAAATCAAGTCTTGCTAGTTAAATATAAGAACACGGAGCAAAATATCTGAGAAAGGTTACACCTCTTTAAAGATGCAAATTGATAATGGAGCTCAATATCAAAACAACAGAGCGCTGTTAATTTTTAAAAAGGTGCAAATTGCTAATCTTACTTAAGGCTTTTTTTTGAGTTGCTTATTAAGAGTCCTACCATACACACAAAAATTAAACAGAATAAACTTAAAAATAGAGGGGAAAAGGCCTAACCATGAGTTGCTTTACAATCCTTTGCTTTGTTTTGGGACTTGTTAGTTTCAATAAGAATGGACAGTTTGGAGACATTATATTATTTATCCCATGTTCAGTCTAGAAGTCCCCACAATTGATTTATTTGTTTTCTATTTCCACAACAGTGCTGCATAACAACCGCAAAACCGGAGTGGTGTATATATATAAAGATATACATAGCTCCCAAGTTTGGGCTTCACTTAAAGTCAGCTGGCCTTGCTGGTCTTGCCTGGCCTCACCTACACATCTGCAGTTAGCCAGGGGTTGCTTAGCAGGCTCTACAGCTCTTAGCTAAGCTTGCTCACATATCGTGGGTCAGCTCTTTGTTGACTGATCAGGGTGATAGGACAACTGGTCTCTGCTCCATGTGTTTCACTCTCTAGCAGGTCAGCCTGGGCATGTTCTCATGGACACGACAGAGGAGCAACAGTTGAAGAAGAAACCTGTAAGCATTTTTTCAACCATCTGCAAGTATCACATAGATGAACAGTTGTTTTGCAGTCATTCTGTAGAGGTGGAATGGACACCCCTCCCCCTCACCCAATTAATAGATTGGATGTCAAGACTGATGACACTTCACATACTAAGAGAATTTGAAAGAAAGTTTATTACTCATACAAGGGACTGGTTGGAAAAGCAGGGTGGACACAAGATGAATCTGGAAGGGCAAGAGAGCAGAAAGTGGGTTGAGCCTGCACAGCGTCTCAGGGTGAGGATAGACGGGGGTTTGTCATGCGGGTTAGGGTGTTCAAACTTCCCACTGATGCCAGGAGCCCAGGCAGTGTGTGCGTATTTCCTTGTCTCAGCCCAGGTGCATGATGATGGAGAAGGGAAGGATGGAAGTCTAAATGCTGTTGATGATCAAACATCAAAACTGGAGTCAGCCTAATCCAACCATCCATTGGCCAAAGAAAGTCATGTGGCCAAAGTCAGAATAGAAATGGACAGAAATCAACCCCAGTAAGAATAGTTACGAACCCACATGCCAAAGGTGCATGGATCTGGAAAGGACGCAGAACTGAGACCACTAATGCAATCAGTGTAAACTACTTCATGAAGATGGAGACTCAGAACTAGGGCACTGGTGCCTCGAGATAAGATTCTGGATACATGTGATAAAACAAAGGGTTATGTGCTTAAGACATTAGAGATGTATAGAAAGAATGATGATCCAAAGAGTTCATGAATCTTATGTGACCCTCCAAAAGGGAAAAACAAACATGGAATCTAGAAAACTTTAGCTGAATCTGACAAATTGGGGGTAGTGAGGGCTGTAGTAAGGAGTACTGCTAGATCCCAAATTTGATGTCTGTCATTTCTTCAGTCACGATGTTAGGTCCTATGCTAATTCAGTGTTCCCCAGTCATAATTCTCCACAAAACTTATTACAGTTTTCCTCCCACACCCCATTATTTGAAATGTGAGAAACACAATTTCCATATAGGTCTAGGTAAATGCTTAAGTGCCATCCATCCATGGCTCCCCAATATTTACAGGATGATTCCCTAACTCCATTGACAGAATGTAAGACCCTCTACAAAACTGTTTCTTTTTCATCTCTCCAGGGTCATCACTTGCCAATACATATCCCGCATCTCCCATCTGCATTTCCCTGGATCCACCACATTTATTTAAGACTCCATGTTCCATAAATCATCTTCTCTCACCCTGGAATGACCTTCCATGTCTCAAACTACTTCCTGATTATCCTCCAAATCATTCTTTATGTCCCAGTCCAAATGCTCCATGCACTGTGATTTCTTTCTCACCTCTTCCACACACAATTAATTCTTTCAGGCCTCTGCATGCTCATAACACTTTCCACCCATCTCAGTTGTAGTCCCTGTCATAACTGAACCGCAATTGTTCGTTGGCCTGTTTGTTTCTGCTTAGACTATAAACTCATTCAAAGCAGGTACTATCTCATTCTTTTTTGTATCTGTCCTCATTCTGCCCTTAGCACAATGCCTGGAACCTAGCAGGCACTGAATACATGTCTGATGAATTTATTTATTTAGTTAGTTAGTTAGTTATCTATTGTTTCTTCCTGACAGATCTCTTACGTCCCTCACACCAGCAGAATGGTGTTTCTGTGGCAGTCACTGTCACAAACCTGGAATCTTCAATCAGCAGCGACTACTTAGAAACATCTGAGAGACAGAGCCTAAAAGATGGAAATAACAGAAGAAACACAATGGGCACAGACATGGAGAAGTGAAAGAGGGAGAAATCAAAGTCAAATGGGGGGAACCAGAAGAGACAGAGAAGTACCAGATTGGAAAGGGCTCAGATAGGTAAATAGAAGTCAGAAAAATCAAGTAAGATAAGAGTTTTGACATTAAAGGAGAGCTACAGCCTGAAAAGGAAAGAGACGGAAAGGCACTGCTCATAGGAAAAATAGAGGGGAAGGAAAGAGGAGACAACTAAGGAAACCAATGAGAGTCAATTAGAAAAGACTTTTTCAAGAAATACGGTGTTAAAAAGAAAATGAAGTGGAAATTTTTAAGTGTTAAACTCTACCCAAAAACAGTATGAGGGGAAATTTTCACACAGTGAGACTTAAAACAAGTGAAGAAAAGGTCTAACAAGTCTTTTGTTTGTGTTTAGATGGTATAAAATACCGAATCATAATTAAAGCACTTTACCCACACTAATTGAGCTAGGTAGGTCACTATTATTGGCCTGGTTTTGAAAAGGAAAGGACTCTTGAAGCTATAGAGATTAGATACCTCCACAGGAGCACACAATGAGTGTGCTTCTCCAAAACAGAGCTATGCAGGCTGAGCCCCAGCCAGTGTGGCTCAGTTGGTTGGAGCTTTGTCCCGCAGCCCAAGGGCTGTGGTTTCGATTCCCCATCCGGGCACTTACCCAGGCTGCAGGTCCCAGCGTGAACACTCCCTAGGCCAGATGCCGAGGGAGGCATCAGTGCTTCTCTCTTGCACTGATGTTTTTCTCTCTCCCTTCCTCTCTCTCTAAAAAGCAATGAAAAAATGTCCTCAGGTGAGGATAAGAAAAAAAAGAACTACGTAGATTGCATTACACAGAGACAAAGGTATGTAAAGAATAGGTAGACTTAAAAAAAAAAAAAGAATAGGTAGACTTATGCGAAACCTCTCAGGGCAGAAGAAAAAAATATAAATGAGCCCAAGGCAGATAAGGCATATAAAATGTATTGTTTCCTGAAAAATGCCCAGGGCTTTGAACATACCACCCTATGTCCAACAAGTCATACCCTAGGATGACCAAGAGTCAAGCCAATGAAAAAGACAGAGCTCCACTCAACAGCAAACGGCGTGTTTGTTTGGCGTCCCGATTGAGAGGTAGAGGCAGAGATTCGAGGAGAACCCAAAGAGAGGTGTAGCATGCCTGCTGGCACTTCAAACAGTTTGTCTTCCCTTGCCGCCGTGCTTCCTGTAAGTTAATCCTCATTGCACATGGGAGGGCTTCTCAGCAAAGTCACTGAAACCCCTTGTGACATCTGAGTCATCTGGGCTCCCACTGTACTTCTCTTACAGCTGTTATCACTGGACCACAATCACAGGCTCCCAAGTTCTCTGCTGAACTGTGAATGCCTTGAGATCAGGGCTGTGTCTTCCTCCCCTCTTCCCCAGCATCCACAAAATGCCCATCATGTAGTAAGCAGTAGTTAAACTAAGTGAAATAATAGATTAATAAATAAACGAGTAAATTTTAAATTCTGCTAGATCTTTAAGCCAAGCTCCCTGAGGGTTTGTGGCAACTCTCTGGGCACTTAGCTACAATTTGAAATATTCACCACTAGATGGCACTACTTTAATGAGGTAGTAAAGCCCTTACCCTGACACCCTGACTACCTGATGTATGTATATCTTTCATTCTTCAATCAAAGAATGAAAATTGTTATTTCAAAAGTAAAAGTTTCTAACACTGGAATTTCTTTTAAATTTCCATAATACTCTAATATTGTTGGGTTTTTTTTCAAAAGAAAAATACTTTCCACTAAATTCTCACTTTCCCCGATCCCATTGTTACGGCCATATAAATCACCATTAGAAAGTTGAATCTTTTCAATACCTCTTCCATGAGCCTGGGGAATGTCCCTTGTTAGGATTTGTTATTGTTATACGAGTTTCAGCCTTACCTACAGGTGCTTTAAAACCACATCCCTGTGGACAGAGTCAGCCCTGGACAATAACCACAGAACCAGCTACTTGTCCCACAGCATTTGAGGTTCTCAACATTTAGACTCCTCGGCCATGTGTACCCCTACCAATAAGAACAAGGCTCAGTGGCAGTAACGGGCAGTCAGGCTGGGCAGGCCTCAATACCAGCAGGCTCTGGGAGACAGAGAAGCCAGCATGGGTCCGTGACAAGAGTGGGATGGGAGAGTGACAGGAGAAGCAGAGGGCAATTTCCCTGCACTCCCATTATCCCAGGAGTGAGGGGTCATTCCTAGGAGTCAGGGCATTAAATCTCCTTTATTTGGGCTGGAATAAAAAACATTTTTCTCATCAAGAGACGAAAATGAATCAATTAGTGATATTCTCTCATCCACATATACTAAGGTGGTTACTACTACACAGTTATATTCAGTAATATTCATTTTTAAATAAGCCTAATGATGGGAAATAGTGCCTTTTCATTTTTAATAACTTCCTCAAGAACTTCATAAGGATCATGATGCGGATCTTCAAACTCAGAATACCCTCTACAAGTAGCTGCTCACAGGTCCCCACCCGCCCCCAACCCCAGTGCCTCATTCTTCTGACCTTCTCCACGCTACATTCCTCACATCACTACTTAGTGCCCTGTACTGCTGAGGACAGACTGCCTCATCCATTCAACTGTAACTCTCAGAGAGCAAAGATCATGCCTTTTTTACCTTTTTAATACATTTTCATTGCCTAGCCCAAAGCCCTGTTGAGTAAATATCATCAAAAGGAGAATAAAGTGGCCTCCGTTTGAGCTAGAACTCAGCCATGAACTCATCTTTGTTAGAAGTGACAAGGCAGCTGGACATCTTGACCAGCATCCAAGTCTATGTCATCTAAACCTGACACATTTAGATCTAGACTCATCCTAATTTCCACAAGTCTGCTCCTCTTCTTGACTTTCTCCTTCTTGTTGATGGTGCTATGGTTCCTCTAGTCATCCAAGCTCAAAACCTGAGAGAGTTTTTGCCTCTCCCCACCTTCCTGCCCCATCCTAGCTTTTATCCATCTTCTCCTTTGTGTCTCCATAGCCATTAGCCCAATTTGGAGCCTCATTGCCTTCTTGTTTTAAAACCTGTCTCTCCACCATATCATGATGTTTGAGGATGCAGATCCTTTATTTACTGATGTTCATATTTTCCTCAGGAACTTTCACAATAAAGATGCTCTGTTTATGAATTCATTTACTTGAGAATACAAGTTAAATGCTTTCAATAAAGCAATAAATAAGATAGGACATGTACATTCAAACAGACAGACTATAGTAACAGGAAGTTTTAAGTAAAAGTGAAAGACTAAGCTTGAACTAGCCTATACCTACAAGCTTTCCAAAGGTATCTTTTATTTAGAAAAAAAAAAATGTTTTGTTGTATGTTTAATACTGTATGGAATAGGGCATGAATTCCATTCTTTCAACTATAAACCAGCAAAAAGAAAATGAAAAGGTCCAGATTTTGGCATGGAAGAGATGCTAAGACAATTTAGTATTGAACTATTTTTAGAGGTGAGAGAATATTCTACGCTCCAAACCTTCCTTGGCCTCCTGCCCAAACAAGAGACTTACTAATCTGAATGATAGTTTCAGAAAAATTATAAAGGATTGATACGTGATGTCTTCCATATTACATTTTCATTTTAATAGAAGATGTTAATGCCTCTGTCTCCAAGGAGAATTGCCAGGTGCCCAGGCAGTTGGCTCATGAGGGCTATTTCTTGCTCATTGGATGGCATCCCACAAACTTTCACCCTTCATGGGAAAAGACAGCCCCGGTACTACTGCATCCCTCAGAGTGTCTTGGGCTATGCAGTAATGATACTGACCTCCCTCAGCCCTTAAGGGATGACTGTCAGGCATCTCAGAGAAACAAAAATGATCAAGTGCACAAGCTCTTAAGTCAGAAAGATCTGGTAATGGTTATTATAGTTGTTGGTTCTGTTGTTACCACCATTTTTTAGTACAATTAGTATTCTGAATTTTATGGTATACCCATGCCTATATCTAAGATGTTATGGGGTAGCACCACCACCTCCCTGAAAGCTAACTCTGAGTCCTGGGTCTGGAATTTTTGCTAGTGAAGACAGCCTGAGGTCTTCCAAGGCATTCAACTAACTACCCATCCCCCTTCCAGTCCCTACAGCCCACCCCACAATCCACGGCTAATACTTAGTGGGTTATTTATATGTGCCAGACACTATGCGAAGATCTTTACACACCTAATGTCATAATCTTCACAGCAACCCGATGGAGTGCATTGTATTAGTATCTCCATCTCCAGAAAAGGAGACTGAGAATCAGTAAGGAGATTCTTGCCTCAGTCACATGTTCAACACAACAAGGAGAAAAATCTTTCTGATTCATTTTATCCTCCTTTCCTCCAACTTTCTATAAAGATGTATCTTATTTTGTTTTCAATTTCTATTTGTAAATCCTTACCTTAATATTAGGCCATATTCTATCAGTAAACTAATCCCTGACAGTTAAGGAGAAGTCATTTATTTAGGTGCTTGGGTATCATTCTATAATCATGAGTTAAACTTCACCAATATTTATAGAACATGAAATAATTGAGTATATTGACAGAATACAAAATAATCTGTAGATAAACAAGACCAATCCTGAACTACCTACCTGCCCCTTGCCTTTCCCTTAGAAAGCCCAGCGAAGGCTCTGGCCTAAACTGTCACTTACGCCTGCTTCCTGATTAAAACCTGATGTTTCTTCCATGGCAAGCCTGCCTTTCATTTCTAAGGTAACGGTGAGTAACACTAAACTTTTCTGTCAACGGCATTGACCTCTCCATGTCATCATACAATTACCTTTATAAATAAAGACTCAGGCACAGAACAGTGATGAAGAGCAGAGATTTTTGTCAGACCATTGGACTTATTCCCATTTCCATCACTATATGATCTTGAGTCTTAGAAGAGCTTCAAAGGATGAATGAGGCTTCCCCAGGCTGACAGGGCGTGCTAGGCAGAGAAAACATTAGAGACATGAAAATCATGGAGAAGACATTAGAGGCAGAAATCATGGAGGCATAAAATAGGAAATATTCACAGGTAAAAGTGCGGCTAAAGCAGAAAGACCAAGGCACAGGGTGGAGGGGTCAACAAAGGTCAATGCTATACAGGCGAAGGGCTTGCACTTTATCCCACAGTAATGAGGAACCGATGAGATTTTATGCTGGACAGAGACAGGATTGGATTGGTCTTTTGGATAGCTCTGGGGACCTATCTCCAACTTCTCTTGCTTTCTACCTGCCTGGAATGGCCTTGCATTTCCTCTTCTCTAAGTCAAATCCCACCTGCTCGTAATTCATCACCACTGGAAAGCTGTGCCTGGCTGTCCCACCCCTTGGTGCTCTTTTCCTTTCTCTACATTCCCACAGCGAGTCTGATCAGCTCTGTCATCACTCACTTGTCACTGAACACTCCTCCAGACCTCCAGAGGAAATGTTTGTGAAGCCACCAGATAATGCGTTCTTTCCAGGTGAGACCCTGTGTGCTACTTTGGGACTCCCTCCCAGTAGCCTACACCCAGTGACTCTCTGGACAGCTTGAAGAGGTCTCAGAGGAGATGGCCAAAGCTGTTAGAGCAGTAACAGATGGCTTATCCTGTACATACTCCACATATTCAGAAAGCAGCAAAATTCCCAGTGAAATCCTGCACTTCCCCAGAATTCAAGGATTCCCAGGAAAATTAGGCCACTGGATTCTTGGTTCTCCAGAGGTCTTCTTTCCACTAGCAGAAACACAAGCACTTGCTACAAGGGCAAAGCTATTCAATTAGCTCTCATTGAAGTTGCTTCTTTCCCCACAGGTGTGAATTGGGTGCCTTGCCTGTTGTTTTGAACTTGACTCAACATAAAAAGTTGTTCATTTTCAAACTGTCCCTGGCTCTACAGAAGGAGGCAAAGACATATTCGAGGCCTGCAAAGTTTACCCTGCATGCCCTAGTCTTCTGCCTGAGGGAAATCATGCACGGGAAGGGTTTCACTAAGCAAGTTCCTGGGCAATTCATTCTTCCTGGGACTGCAGAGAGCAATGCAGTGGACATATCTAAGGTATTCTAAAAGTGGCTAAATATGTAGATGGCATATGATTGCCATGCACTGAAGTAGATTTATTTCAAGAAGAAAAAAAAAGAATAGTTGTAAAATGAGCACTACAGAAACTTGAGCAAAAGAAGTTTGACCTAAGGATGGCAAAACCTTCACCCGAATATGACAACAGAAAGAGTATGTTTTCTCTGGCTGCTGCTCCCAAACACGTTCCGTGATATTTGTGCCATTGTCCTTCGGTGGCTCTCTTTTTGCAAGCAGTGTGTGATGCACGGATCTGCCCCTGCTCCCTGACTGGTTGCATCCCCGCCAAGCCCTACATGTCCTATCTTCTGCCAAACTGATCTCTGCATGTCCTTAAATGGGCCATATTCTATCTTATCTTCATTTTTTTTTCTACGCTGTTCCTTCTCCTCAGAACATGTTTTCATACACCCTTGCCACCTGCTCCACATTTTCTGCTTGACTCATTCCTAAATGCAGTAACCGAAATTCATGAGTGTCTCAAGTACTCCTGACATTATATTAGGTTGCAGTGTAATAAATAGGAGTCAGATGTTCCTTGAACTCCAACTCAGGCAGCATCCTCTCCGGAGACCACCTTCATCCCTTTCTCTTCAGGAGTCAGGGAGGTTCCCCTTCTTTAGCACTTTATCATAGAGCTTATATTCTGCCATAACCAGTTGTTAATTGATTGTGACTCCTGCTGTGCTGTGAGCTTCTTGAATTCAGATACAGAGTCTTCCATTTCTGTCTCCACTACACCCAACCCTAAAGCCTGGCACTAAACATGTTTGATAAATGCTTATCAAATGAATAAAAAAAAATGGATGAGTACAGTGATAGACTTTGCATGGCAACAAGCAGACATGTGTCTGAGGAGAACATTATGCAGTCTTGGGTTTAAAATCCCAGCCACATTTTACGTGTTCCGATTCGGAAGAGTTACTAAAAGTGTACCTTCACCAATTCAACTAATAGAGCCATAAACCAGGTTGACTCAGTTTTGCCCTCACAGAACTTACATTCTAGAGGGGAAGACAAACAGAAAACAACTTGGGGGACAAGTAAAACAATTGTAAATTATAACAAGTACTGTAAAGGAAAGAAATAATATGTGGAGGTGAAAAGTGACAGAGAGGTTTTTAGTGATTAGGCAAGACCTCTATGAGACAATGACATTGAAGGGAGACCTACTAGAAGCCGAGAAACTAGCCAGGAGAAAACAGGGGCAGAGAATTCTAGAGAGTTGGAAAAGTGTATGCAAAAGCTAGAAAACCATGGCGTCATCAACACCTAAAAGACCTTCAAGTGGAAACGAAGCGTGGTGGAGGGAGAGAGTTGACAGTTGCTTGGAAAGACCTACAGAGGACAGGCCATGTGTGATTTGCATGTAGGCCACAGTAAGGAATTTGGATTCCCCCCCGCCCAAGTACAAAAGGAAAAACATTGAAGGATCTGAGCAGGAAAAGTTACCTGGTCAGATCTAGATGTTAAAAGATCACCTTTCCTTTTAAAGAGTGGGCAGAATGGATAATATTTGCTATAAGGCACATACCTGAATTATTCTTACTTTTTGCTAGAAATAACTAATTATGTAACTTTTTTCAGATTTTTATTGTATTTTCTTCCATTACCATTTATCCTCCTTATATCTCCCCCCACAATCACCACAGTGTTGTCCATGTCCATGAATCCCTTTCCTTTTTGCTCAATCCCTCCACCCCCTACCCACCCCACCCCCGTTGCTGTCAGCCTGCTCTGTATCTGTGTGTCTGTCTCATTTTGCTTGTTAGTTCAGTTTGTTCATTAGATTCCACATATGAGTGAAATCATATGGTATTTGTCTTTCTCTGACTGGCTTATTATACCTAGCATAATGTAACTCTTTAGTAGAGTGGTCAGCAAAATTTTCTTTTTTTTCTGGG
>VMDR010031365.1:0-12064 GCA_007922815.1 Macrotus californicus | reverse complement strand
TAGCTATGTGATTAAAGAATAAACACAAAACCAAAACCCCAAACACTCCAACAAGTGGTCTGCTCTTAGCGGCCCAGCAGGGACTGTATCCCAGCTAGTGTGACGACTGGGTGGCTAAGGAGCTAAAGTCACCACGAGCAGACGCTCACATTTATGTGTTCTTTCAGTTAGATTGGTTGATGCGGTGAAAGGACAAGGCTTTGTTCTAGCGGCTCAAATGTCAAGACTATGTGTAGGTCTCACCAAATATTTTTACTTGAGAGACTCTTCTTGAGTGCTGTGTATACTTCAGAAGAGAAATCTGAAGTGAAGTTGGGCTCTTAAGACAATAAGAAATGCGGTGCTACTTCGGTACTCACTAGTTCGGTCTGGAACTCGTGATGAGCGCCACAACTGACAAGTACCGAACGATGTTGTATTTTCTTTGCGGGCTGGCATCGTGACTCATACCAGTTCGAGCAAGAATGACGAGTCCCGAGCAAGTGCCAAGTGCTGAAACATTTTTTTCTTGTCAAAACGCAAAGACTTCAGGGTTTGACGAGTTCTGAAGTCCACGAGTCCTGAGGTATGACTGGATACTTTTTGTTGGGGGAAGGGTAGTCATCACTTGTCCTGGCATTAGGTAGTAAGAGTTTACTAGTAACTTGAGCTAGAATGAGTAACAGTACTTAGTGTTCGTGACCTCTTCAATGCCTTGCCTTCTTCAGCTGTGCTCTCGGCAGATCAGTTTGTCAGCCTCTAATATTATATGCATGTTACCCATGATATCATAGTGTATGATTGGGAGCCAACACTTAAAGCAATAGTGAATCAAAGCCCGCTTAAATAACTTATTTTGGGAGAATAGGGTAGGCACATTCAGATAAGTAGCTTTTATTTTATTTGTTGGGGATTAGGAAATTTCTGCCTAAGTCCAATAAGTACTCCGTTTGAGTCTGGAAAGGGTTAATTTTGTTTTCAAAGTTGATTACCCTATAATTGGGTTTATCTTATTTATTGAGGAAGTGTTGTGTGATAATGAACAAAATTCATGTTCATAAAGAATTTACTCATTGACCAAATCGATTCTGGACTTCTGAAGCTAATAGAGTAGAAAGAGTAAGAGTAAATTCAGTAAACCTGGTTGATATCTTTTATTTATTTTATAGATAGTTACCTAATTAGTCTTTGCTCTCAAGAAATGTTTGCTCTGAGACTGATGTTTGCCAGAGGGGTAGGGGCTTGGGGGACTTGGTGATAAGGGTGAAGGGACTGAGACGTACAAATTGGCAGTTACAGAATAATCATGGGGAAGTAAGTACAGCATCGGAAATATGGTCAGTGATGCAGTGCCCACGGATGCTGCCAGGTGGGTAGTGGAAATATCAAGAGGACCACCGTGCAAAGTATATAATTGTGTAACCACTATGTGGTACACCTGAAACTAATACAAAATAATATTGAATGTAAATTGTAATTGAAAAATAAAATATTTTATTATGATAATTTATGGAGTAGCCTCGTATGCAACTGTGCATACACTTGAGAAACAAGTACAGACCCTTACAAGTCAGTATATACAGTACAGTCGTGCACAGCTCCCCAACGGGGACAGTTTTGAGAAATACATTGTTAGGCAATTATGTTGTGTGAACGTCGTAGAGCGAACTTACACAAACCTAGATGGTATAGCCTACTGCACTCTCAGGCTATCTGGGATGTCACTATCGTAGATGCGGTTCGTCGGTGACCGAAATGTTGTTATTTGGTGCATGACTACGTGCTAAGGAGGTGGGGCAGCCAAGTGCTTTGGGAGGAGGTGCAGATCTTTGGGGTTGCCGGGAAAGAAGCCATGCAAACTGCGCTGTTTTTTCTTGTTTTGTAGGCTTTGCACCTTGAGCAAGGGCCTGCCTACTCCTGGCAGAAAACTGACTCAAGGATCCCAGAATCCTGGGAATCAGAGCGTCTTCCACATTCACGAAGGCAAGCACGGGTGTTTACTTTACAGGCTCACGTGGTGAAAAACCCGGTTTTATTTGGGAGGTGTGTATAGGTACTTTAGCAGGGGTGTCAAACTCATTCTCACTGGGGGCCACAGCAGCCTTGCGGTTGCCTTCAAAGGGCTGAAATAATTTTAGGGCTGTATACATGTAACTACTCCTTAACTGTTAAGGAGTTGAAATGACATCCGGCCCTTTGAAGGCAATCATGAAGCTGATGTGGCCCCCGGTGAAGATGAGTTTGATGCCCCTGCTTTAGGGCAAACGAGGCATACTAAAAAGGTAGATCGTTCATGAACTTCCCATTTATAAAATGACCAGGATAACTGTGGGTAGAGATCACATTGAAAATTTGAGCTTTGGTTCCTGGGAACCTTGGGGATGGAGCCCTTTTAGTTCATTGATTTCCATTTCCCATGTGTCGGTACTTAAGGGGAAGGCACAGAAAAAGAAATCTAGTGCATAAAAGTAAGAGACGGACGCTTCAGCTGTACCAACTAAATGCTCCTAGTGCACAGTTTTGTTAGAGGGACCCTGTTTAATTCATGTTTACTTGAAATTCATTTCAGTCACCACTGGTAATCTGATACGCAAACTATGGATGTTTATCAGTTTAGGAGTATTCATTATAATTAAAATTGTGGCTTCTTTAAAGGGTCCACATAAATATATATGTATAAATATAATTTAAAATCTACTTTCCTTCTTGGCTCTCAACAGTAATCTTATTTCTTCTTTTTTTTTTTTAAAGATTTTATTTATTTTTAGAGCGAGGGGAAGGGAAAGAGACAGAAAAGGAGAGAAAGATCAGTGTGTGGTTCCCTCTTGCACGTCCCCACTGGGGACCGGCCTGCAACCTAGGCATGTGCCCTGACTGGGAATCGAACCGGTGACCCTTTGGTTCACAGGCTGGCGCTCAATCCACTGAGCCACACCAGCCAGGGCTAGCCTTGCTTCTTACACTGACTGAACTAGTAACAGTCATTTCATGTTATCGAGCAGCAATAGTCCATATCCTGTTGGGTGGATTTTCTGTTTATTCTTTTATTCAAGGAACTCAGGAGGAGAAAAATCAGAAATAAGACTAATTTATGAGTGGTTGTTTTTTTAGTTCTCCATGATTTATTTGTAATAGCATTTGCACGAAATTTATGGTATATAACAATTGTTTGATAGAAAAATCAGTAATTTTTATGAAAGTTAAAGTGCATGTTAATCTAACAATATTTGGTTTTGATCAGTTAGTTATTGAAGGACCACTAATTTCTTGTAACTGGAGTGTATATTTTTAAATGCTAGAAAACAATGAACTTAATACATTATTTGCAATCCTATAGATTTTTGTTTTAGTTTTGAATTACTACTGCTTATCTAATTTATTTTTTCTTTACCCATATAGCCTGTTCACCTATACACGTGAATCATGGTGTGTGTGGTAATTAGTGTCAACCAAGTGCTTAATTTTTGTTTTGTCCTAAGTCTTTCTTCCACTTTTGGGCAGTGGGGCATTAACTGAAATTAAATCACATTCTTTTCCTTTCCTTGATTTATGTCTTTGCTTCATTTCTCTGGCTTAAGCTTTTCTAACAATTACAATAGTATCAATACTCGTGTATGAGAGGGAGCTCCTACCCTTTGCGACAGCATGGACAGAATGGAGAGCATTGTGCTAAGTGAAGTAAGCCAGGCAGTGAAAGACAAACACCATATGCTCTCACCTGTAAGTGGAACCTAGTCAACAAAGCAAACAAGCGAGCAAATAGAAGCAGAGACATGGAAATAAAGAACAAACTGACAGTGACCAGAGGGGAGGGGGAGGGGGAGGGGGATAACAGGGAAAGAAAGGGAAAGGTAGTCAAAGAACATGTATGAAGGACACATGGACATGGACAACGGGGAAGTGGGGTAGGATTGAATGTGTGAGGTGAGAGCGGGTACGAAAGGGAAGGGTAATGGGGGGATAATGAGGACAACTGTAATTGAACAGAAATAAAAAAAAGAAAAAGATTATATAAAAAACAAGAGAAATCAATTAGAATGATACTCAGATTTGGACATTATTGTTAGTCCCTGAACTAAGTAATTTGATCTAATGCATGTAAGAAGATAGGTGGGGATTCTCTTCCTAGTCTCTCCGTCATAAAGGGACTCCTGCTGATACTGAGTTATCATTTTTTGTTTCTGTAAACCCTAGTGATTGGCACAAGGGTATTATTTTCTGCACTAAGGAGACAATTATTGTTTCAAGTGTTCAGGAAGCAGAGGCCTGATCTCTTCTCTGAGCTGTTTTTGTGGCATTAAATGGAAATTCGTGGATCTTTAAAGTTTTTCAGCATATGAATCGCTTTTCATAGTTCTTGAGTTTGTTGCCATAATTCTGTTCTCATATTTCTTTGTTTCAAGGGATGACCTCTTTATTTTTGTTTCAGTTCGGGATAAGTTGCGGGAGATAGTAGGAGCATCCACAAACTGGAGGTATGCACTCCTGTGTACTCATTCCTTCATCCCTGAAGTAGTGTGTGCAGCTGTATTTGGGCTCAGTTGCTGGTCTCATTCTAGGGATGGCGGGGGGCCTGTGTACAGAGGTGGGTTGAGACATATTTTTACTCCAGGGAGAAGATCAACATTCCAACGTCTTCATCAGTTGATACATTGTTGTCATAAGATAAAGTGATGTATGTGTAGTTTACTTTTTTCAAAGTGCATCCAGCTATATTACCTCACTGGATCTCAACAAAATTTGTACAGGCTTATGGCATATGTTCCTGTCCCATTTTTGAAATGGAAACTCAGTGAGATTGAATGATTAAGCATCAGGGTTTGGGACTTTAACTCAAGTTTCCTGGTTTTTCTTTTTTTCCTGTTTTATGCAGCCCGACTCCTTTATTGCTTCTTGTTAGTTCACAATTAATGTGGTTCCCATACAGTCTTTCTCTTTCAGTATTTTCCCGCTGGAAAATAGGGTAATATTCCTTTTACTGCATAGAATTTTGAGGCTAAAATGAGATAAAAACAAAACGTACAAGTGATCAGCCCTGGCTGGACACCTAAGTTGGTTTGGGCGTTGTCCCCATATGCCAAGGTTGTGGGTTTGACCCCTGGTCAGAGCATATAAGAAAATCAACCAATGAAAACATAAATACGTGGAACAACAAATCGATCTTCTCTCTCTCCCCCCCCCTCATTTCTCCCTCTCTTTCTCTCTCCCTCCTTTCCTCTCTTTCTCTAAAATCAATCAATAAAAAAATTTTAAAAGTACAAGTGATCACCAGACATATAATAGTCTATTTTTGGTATAAAAATTTTCTAATGACTTCTTAACTTTCTATAGGAACATTTCAGTTTACTCAAAAACAGAAAAAAAAGAACACCTATGTTCCCACCATTTGGACTGGATACTTAAGAACATTTTCCCAGATTTGCCAATATACATATATTGGGTAAACTGTTTCTAAGTCAATTTTGGGTATCATGACCCTTCAGCATACCTCTCCAATAAAGAGATATATTCTACGTAACAAAATCAGTCCTCATGTATCTGCAACAGGCAAGGCATTCTGTTCCATAATGAAATTGACAGCAGTTCCCTAATGGTATATTACTGATTTATATTCATAATTTCTCAACTGCTCCTCAAATGTCTTTTATAGCTTTAAAAAAAACCCATGAAGATCCAATAAAGAATTGCATATTGCATTTAGTGGTTACAAGTCTTTAACCCTCCCAAATCTAGAATAAAAGACAGTTACCCTAACTCCCTTTTTTAAATCCCTATGATCTTTACTTTAAAGGGCCCAAGCCATTTGTCTTGTAGAATGGTCCACATTCTGGGTTTACCTGGTGCCATGTAACTTGTTCCTCTATCCGATATATTTTTTGCCGGCTAAACGTTTAATAAATAGTCCCTAATTGAAGCTTAAAAAAACATCTTATTTAATGACATTGTCAACATTTTAGTTTCCTGTTCCCTTGTCTCTCCTCTTCCACCTTAGTTGTCTCTTCTTTCTCTTCCCTTTCTGTCTCCTGCTCATGTTCTCTTCCACTTTACCTTTTGCTCTGCTTCCTTTTGGATATACTCCATTTTTCCTCTCCTGTCTCCTGAAATTGAAGGCACAGAGAGAGCACGAGAGTGAGGGAGGGAGAGGGACGGGTCGGGGAGAGAGAGTGCGCATGAGTGTGCTTTGGGGCACAAGGGGTATGAGAACGGGTGAGGTGAGACATGGGAATATGTCATTCAGTGGCCATGTCATTCTTTAATTTATATATGTGTATATACTACTGTGTCCATCACTGTATTTTTAACTTGATTTCAAATATGCTGTTATTTGAATACACTTTTTGATGAGGGTGAATATATGGTTCATGTGGGTATGTTTTTCTGATCTACTAACCTAAGGAATTTTAACAGAAAATTTTAATTGTACCAAGTAGCAGGTATGAAGGGGGGAAAGGAGGAGGAGACGAGGTAGGTCCAGACCTCTTCCCTTCTTTGATGGTGCCTGTCTGGCCTCTGTGTCAGTGGAATTGTGGGGTAGCCCTGCTCCTGTGTTTCATGAAGCTTTCATCCTTTCTTCTCAGAGACCATGTGAAGGCAATGGAGGAAAGAAAATTGCTTCATAGTTTTTTGGCAAAGTCACAGGAAGAACTGCCGCCTAGGAGAATGAAAGACAGTTATGTCGAAGTTCTCTTGCCTTTGGGCAGTCAGCCTGAATTACGAGAGAAATATTTGACTGTTCAAAACGCCGTGAGGTGACATAGTACTGTTTTCCCTTGTGTTATTTATTTGCTTCTGTTTCTTGTGCTTTCTCTGTTGCAGCCTTGAGGTATAATTCACACACCATACCATTCACCTATTTAAGTGTGCAATTGTGTAGCTTTTAGTATGGTCAGAGAGCTGTGCAGATATCACCACGCTTAATTTGAGAACATTTTTATGACCCTAAAGTGTGTTATTTTTACAGGGCTGCCATCGTGATTTTCATTTAATCCCAGTTTTCTTTATTTCACAGATTTGGCAGGATTCTTGAGGATCTTGACAGCTTAGGAGGTACTGGTATTATTTTAGTATTTCTAAGTAGATACTCAGAGCTGTACATTGAATCCTATGGCTAGGAGGGATTTTTTTTTTATTCTTTAACTTGCACAGATGAGAATAGTCTAAAAGAACAGCAAAAGAAGGGCTGCTACCTTTGAATTGTCATAATTTTATCCTGAAAATTTTGATTCCTATTTAACAGTTATAAGCTGATTAATCCTCCTCTCCAATAACTTTTTCAAAAGTCTTCAAAGTTGCAAATAAGAACAAAGAATTGTTCTTCCCCAAATCACGTGAGAGTATGTTGCTGACATGCACATCACCCCCAAATATTTTCATGTGTATTCCCTACAAACAAGGACCTTCTCCTACATAACCAATATACAATGGCCAAAGTCAGGAAATTAACACTGGTACATTGCACTGTCTAATCCTCAGACCCCATTCAACTCGCGCCAGTGCGCTTTTAGAGCAGAAGGATCCAGCTCTGAATCACATGTTGCATTTAGCTGTCATGTCAGGAATAGTTTCTCAGTCTTTCCTTGAGCCTTGCCACTTTGGAAGAGTATAGGCTACTTCTTTTGTGGAATTTCTCTCAATTTCGCTTTGATGCTTCCCCAAGATTAGATTCAGGACAGGCATCTTTGGCAGGAATGTCACAGAAGGGATGCATCTTACCAAGTGGTGTGTAATTCGAATGTGTCCCATTGCTGTGATGTTAACCTCGATTCCTTGTTGAAGGCAGTGTCTGCCAGACTTCTTCACTGTAAAGTTAGTCTTTTCCCCTTTGTAACTAATAAGTACCTTGTAGGGAGGTACTTTGAGACCTTCTAAATATCCCATTCCTCAGACTTTCAACTTATTACTTTAAAATCAATATGGAGCCCTGGCTGGCGTAGCTCAGTGGATTGAGCGCGGGCCTGCGGACCAGGGGGTTGCTGGTTTGATTCCCAGTCAGGGCACATGCCTGGGTTGCGGGCCAGGTCCCCGGTTGGGGGGCACGTGAGAGGCAACCACACATTGATGTTTCTCTCCTCCTCTTTCTCCTTCCTTTCCCCTCTCTCTAAAAATAAATAAATAAAATCTTAAAAAAAAAATCAATATGGACTCATGGATTCCTATTTTATTGAGTGGGTTCTAATACATCACTTCATCTATTTTGATGCTCAGATTGTCCCAGACTGTCCTAGTCCCTTCAAGCTGGTTTTTGTGGGGGTTTTTAAAAAGATTTTATTTATTTATTTTTAGAGAGAGGGGAAGGGAAGGAAGAGAGAGAGGGAAACATCGATGTGCAAGAGAAATATTGATTGGTTGCCTCTTACACGCCCCCAACTGGGGACCTGACGTGCAACCCAGGCACGTGCCTTGACTGGAAATCAAATTGGTGACCTTTTGGTTTGTGGGACAACGCTGAACCCACTGAGCCACACCAGTCAGGGCTGTGGTTTGTTTTTTTAAGATTTTTATTTATGTATTTTCAGAGAGAAGGGAAGGGAGGGAGAAAGAGAGGGAGAGAAGCATCAATGTGTGCTTGCTTCTCATGCATCCCCACTGGGGACCTGGCCCACAACCCAGGCCTGTGCCCTGACTGGGAATTAAACTAGAGACCCTTTGGTTCTCAGCCTGTGCTCAATCCACTGAGCTGTACCAGCCAGGGCTTTTTTTTTTTTATGTGTCCCCATCATTCTTTGAGCACTTCCTATCTTTCTGGCATGGCCAGATGTTCTAGGTTTATTTGTGCTTTCCCTGCCTTTGTCCTGGAGTCAACCAAATCTCTAAGGAGCCCTCGTTCTTTTTAATGGAGAATGACATTTAGAAACCAAGATCTGGGTGCTAGGAGTGGTCATTGTTGCTGGGGTGTGACCGTTCCCTTGCCCTTTCATTGAGTGAGCTGGAGAGTATGTGCACGCACACACATTTACGTCTGTGTTTATCTCCCTGCCTCTCTGTGGAAACCATGGGTTCACTGATAACTCCGATTCAACACCACAGCTTCCTTCTTTTTTCTTCCCTTTTCATATTTGTTACTTCCCTTCTCCAGCTGGTTCCATTTTTCTTAATACATTTATGTACTCTGTCGGTTCCCGTGGATGTAGCCAATTTCATCTCTCTGCCACCCGGAGCACCTCATTGACACTCCCTTCACCTCACTGGGCTTCTGCTCCATGCCAGGTCCCTTTCTGCAGGTCACCTGGTCACCCTCCTCGTTGTGCTCAGGGTACAGCATGCTGAGCTCTTGCTCTCGTTGCCTCTCTGCATGGCCTCCTGACCCTACTCTGGGCCACCTTGCTTCTCCTGCCTAATTACTTATAGAGTGAACTGTTGGGAAAGGGTTTAAATAGAGAAAGGCTCTAGTTAACTTTAAAAATACAGACGTAACTCCACTGTGAGGCTCACGCCTAGCTACTTCTTTTCTTCACAGTAAGTAAACCTGGTTGAAAGTTTTTATTCACCTTTTAAAAATTAAACACACACAGATTTGACTTTGGTTTACTCAAGTGTCCCTAAATATACACACTCCCCTGCCAGTGCTCTCATGTTTTTCCTCAGTACATTCTGTTGATGGCCAGTCCCTTTCACCTGTTTACTTGATGCTGTTCCTTCCATTTCTTCAAGGAACTTGCCTTATCACATATTTAAGTCTCTTTTGAAGTGAAAAATAGGTGAAATTCCCTTCCCAGTGATACTCTCCAACTGTCCTTCTCCCTCATTTCAGAGCTAAGTGAGGGAGAAAGAATTCCGTTTCTAATTCTCTCTGGAAAGAATTAGGAAAAAAAATCATTTCCTCTCATTGCTCCGTACCCTGACTTCCTGTTATTTTCCAACCTGCCATGTCCTGGCTTCTCCTCACGCCACTCAACTGCTCGGTCCAAGCTCTCCATTGGCCACCTCACTGCATGCTCTACTGGGTACCTTTCAGGGCTTGCTCAGCCCCTTTGTGGCTCCTGATGCGGCCAGACTTCTCCTTGGGCTTTGTTGCCATTTCCTTCTGCCTCTCTGGCTATTCCTTCCTAGTCTCTCACATAGGCTCCTGTTTCTCTATTGATCCCTTAAATGTCGCTGATTCCCAGGGTTTTGTCTTCTGCCCACCTTGTTTTGGTTACCTGCACATTCTCTAGAAATAATCTCATTTACTTCCCATGCTTTAGTTGCTATCAGTATGGGGCATACTTAGGAAGGTACTTTACCTGGCCTGCTTTTCTGAGTTCCAGACCAATTTGTCCTCTTCTGTCCTGGATGTCTTCATTTGGATGGGCTGTAGGTTTCTTAAATTCAACATGTGGAAACAGCCCCTTCTCCTCTTCCTGTATTCTCCTTTTCAGTGAATGGTACACCGTCTTCATTCATGCCAGCCGGAAACCTGGATTTAGTCAGGCCTTGCCAAGTCTCCCTTCTCCTTAGCTCTTGGATCTTTCCTGTTCTCTTCATTTCCACTACTATTGCCATGTGTCAGATGCATATAGTTTCTTTTCTGGGTACCATCAACACTTTTTTTAAAGATTTATTTCATTTATTTATTTTTAGAGAGGGGAAGGGAGGGAGAAAGAGAGGGAGAGAAACATCAGTGTGTGGTTGCCTCTCACATGCCCCCTACTGGGGACCTGGCCTGCAACCCAGGCATGTGCCCTGACTGGGAATCGAACTGGTCACCCTTTGATTCGCAGGCCGGCGCTCAATCCACTGAGCCAAACCATCCAGGGCCGTAAATGCTTTTAAATGGAGTTTCTTTCCTTTAGCCTCTCATTCCCCCAGTACATCCTTTAGCAGGTGCATGGATGGAAGGTTTTATTGTCACTCAGCAAGTACTTATTGTTCACAGACCTAGTCCTGAGGGCTGATGATACACATTTGAATGAATCGTGGAGGAAGCAGGGAGGCCACTAAATACAGAAGCATAATACAACTTTCAATGAGTTGATGTTTGTGAGGTGCATAGAACCATGCTTGGCACATTACAAATGCTTGTTAAAATATGGAAAGTATGCAGATAACCACAGGGTGGTGTGGGAGCCGAGGGTGCTGTGGGGAAGGCGGGATAACTGAGTGAAATAATTGCTTCATGATTAGGAAAGAGTCAGGAGGAAAATAGGTAGCTGAGTGTTTTGTGATTGTTTTTTTTTGTGTGTTTTTTTTTCTGAAAATGTCTGATGCTGCCAGACTCATGTGCTGGGGTCTTTTTCTGATTTAGGTGCTGTGTCTCCGTGGAGTGGTGACAAGCCACCTGGTGGGCCTGGGCTTTGGGCTTCAATTTCCTCACCAAATCTAAAAGTGATTGGGCAGTTAGATTAGAGGACCCCTAAAACTTTTCAGTGTATAAAGTCTTGTGTCCTAGGATAAGACCACCAGTGGAACATGGGGGATTGGGTCTTCAAAACAAGCTAAGACTTTTTAAAAAATATTTTATTTATTTACTTTTAGAAAGAGAGGAAGGGAGGGAGAAGGGAAGGGAGAGAAACATCAATGTGTGAGAGACACATCCATTGGTTGCCTCTCACGTGCCCCCAACTGGGGACCTGGCCCGCAACCCAGGCCTGTGCCCTGACTGGGAATTGAACCAGCAATCCTTTGGTTCACAGGCCAGCACTCAGTCTCCTGAGCCACACCAGCCAGGGCAAGCAAATGAGACTTTTTACAGATTTCAGGGAGTGAATTGTAAATGTTGAGAAATAATTTTGCTTTGCCTTTGTTTCTCTTCTCTTTTCCTATAGTTCTTATTTGCTACATGCACACCAAAATGCATTCAACTAAGATGTCTCCTTTATCAATAGTTACAGCTCTGGTGGACAAGATTGGTAACGAATAATTATTTTCTTTGCATACTTAGAATTCTTAATAATTATAAGATGCTATTATTTTTTAAAAATTTAAATTTTTTATATTTCAATTACAGTGATATACAATATTATATTATTTTCAGGTGTACACCCCAGTGATTAGATATTACATAACTTACTAAGTGTTCCCCCTGATATTTTCAATACCTATCTGGTACCATACATAGTTATTAGAATATTTTTGACTCTTTTCCCTATGCTGTACTTTACGTTCC